>PNEQ01038392.1:0-12008 GCA_003012365.1 Medauroidea extradentata | reverse complement strand
AACCAACCAGCCAACCTACAACTTGAGTTGCGCGACCTGCAAGTTGACACGTTTTTCCTTACCAGAACAGAAAAAGGATCAGCCTTCTTCGAACTTATCTCACATGAACGCTTTCTCCACCTGTGTGACTTTGTTCGTAAAATGTCACAAATGTTTGGCAGTACACACATGTGTGAAAGTGTTTTCTCTACCATGAAGTTCATCAAGAATCGATACAGTAGCTCTCTCAAAGATTCTTCTCTGCTGCACCTGGCAACAATTGAGATGGATTTGGACATTCCTGCTCTTGTAAATTCTTCTGACCGTCCACAGTTATCACACTGAACTTTTTCATGCTGCTTTTTTAGGTTTCTTTATATGTATTTAATTAAGTAGACCTAAAATATTACCTTTACTTATTGGGCCTAGTAGTAAAATTGAAATATTTTTAAATTATATACTATATATTTTAATAACAGTGTTGATTGTGACCATGTATTTCATGTTAAATAACAGAGAAATATTAACGCTGATTATTGTCACATCATTTTTGATGTAATTAAGTGGTTTGATAGGTGCGGCCCTTCTTTCAATAGACTGACACGTTTGCGGCCCTCGAGTTGATCGTAGTTGGACAGCCCTGAACTACAGCGTCTCTCAGCATTTGATGTATAGTTGCACAGACAATACTTCCAGTTATCTCGGACCAGTGTAATAAATGTAAACAGCTACTTTTGCGCAAAGACAATATTTTTAGGCACTAGAAGATCAGCCAGGGACTCAATCAGTTTACTGATTGATATCGTGTTGTATCACAAAGAAGCACATAGTTATTAACCAAAAAACAGAGATACCAAATGCTTGAAATGGTCTATTCTTGCAAGGTATTTAGACTGCACTTACGCTCAGTGTGTGAAGCAGAGATACACCTAGATTGAGGACAACAACAATGTATTTCCATGAGTTGGGTTAAAAGCTGAAGAAATAAATCTATTGAAAAGAAGTAAATTTATTATGATAAATTTAAAAACAAATTCTAGCTATGTAAATAAAGCTGAATACTAAAACCGTTATAGGTAGGCCTAATCCTAATAAAGTCCGAATTCTCTAAAGGTCAAAAGGAAACAATAGTAATAATATAAAAAAAAAGCCCAAACAATAACTTCGAAATACGATAGATTAATATTGTGTTTTATATATCCAACATTTAAATTTCTTTTTTGGTCCCATGCCTTGGTAGCCTAGTAATCTATTGTTGTGAAACGTCCGGCAGTTCACAGCTCCACTTCAGCAAAGATTTCTTGAGCGACACACTTTACAATTACGACTATAAGACAAATATTTCACACCTAAACCCCTGGTATGTGATGCTTACATACAGCCCACACTTGTGCTGCATATCAGACAACACTAGTATCATAATAATCAAGTAATAGAACTAGTGCAGGGTTCGCGGTGGCTAACTCTATAACTAAGAATCAGCAATGCCCCTGTCGGCGATTTTCAGGGGTCTAGCGGAAGATCGCCGAGGGCACCTGAATATGCCCGAAGTGCCAGTGCCGAACTGAGACGTCAGTGCAAATACGGTAGTCGATATGAGGCGCCAATGCCTAGATGGCGGCCGAGCCATATCACCTGTACAAAGATGCCGGATTCTAAGCGACATAAACAAATGACAGTCGAAAAGTAGTAGGTAAACAAGATGTCAGCGGGTGATGAACACGGCTGTGGAATGATGTCAAGATCAAAGGTTGTTGTCAAAGAACAAATAAGGTAAATAGAAGATAAAGGTTAAAAGGTTAAGGGGCAATGTCAAGGTCAAATCCAAAATGGCGGCTTTAATATCAAACAATATGACAAATTGATTTAAGTTGTTTGATGGATACATGGCGGTAGATTGATCAAAGGTAGAGGATTGATCCAAGATGTTGGATTTATACAAGTTGCCGAGTCGCACAACACTTAGTCGGGGAGCCATCATCGGAATCCTAGTGCCATTAAGCGCTAAATTAAACTCACATTTACCTTGAAATTTTCCTAGAAATCACTCTTAGAATATTACTTCCAACATTATTAGGGCCGCTATATACCAGATCAATAGCGTTTTATTTTGCACACTTATTTTCATTAAATATTGAAGTTCTATGTCATCATATCATAATGTTTGTGTGGCAATATGTTGCATATTGTGACGGTTGGAATAAGTGATATTTGTGTGTAATGTAAAGTTCGGATTTTTCTCTTATTTGCCAGTCAGCTGGGACTTTCAGTATAACATTTTATTAGAGACTTGGATCAAGGTCTCTCTCGTCGAAGTGGATAACACTCAGCTCAGTGACTTCTAGAACGGTATAGTTTAATGAGTTTCACTAGCAGTACATTCCTGAGGCGTGTACATGACCCGTATTCGCGGCGCGGCCAGTGCGTGGGCCCTGAACCCCCTCCCTCACCCACTGTGGCCGTCGCGTGCTAGATCAGCTGGCACCGTCCCCACTTCTCGATTATCGTCTGGTTTCCAAATTATGACACTACTTCCCTTCCCATGCCACAACCAAACGTTCTTGGCGATTTTGAAATTCGGGTGTTGGCAATGGAAATTTCGGGACTATGGGAGTTATGTCAACTTGGGCCTATTTATAGATGTGTGACACAGTTTCGCGGTCTTTTTTCGTACCTTACTGATCGTGGGCTTTTTAGGGTCTTACTGTTCGCGGCTTTTGACGAAGATGTCTGAAGACAGCGGTGCGTGGGCAAGCACCCGAAGATCGTCGGTAGTGGAACGACCCCGAGCAACATAAGATAAGCAGACAACCTTGTAAACCTTGTTTATAGGAACTGAGCAAAACTCGTGTCTTGACTGGTTCATTTGAACTTTGGTAAATACGTTGAAATAATTTTAATGTTATTTTATAATTTAGGTAGGCGCGCGTCTTACTGTTCGAGTTTTGTTACATTATAATAATTAAGTTATAATACCTAGTTTAAGAATGGTGTCGGCAGGTTGTTCATTAATTGATTCACAAATCGTTATATTCCACGCTGGCGTTAAGTTAATTTTGTTTATGACAGGTCACGATTAGGCAGTGTTTACCAGTAGATTTGTGGTCAATAAGAAGTAATTTGTCAGTTGTCGACAGTTAAGTGAACGGTACTTATACGTAGACGAATAGTGTTTGCCTTTATTGAATCTGCCAGCTCATGATGTGCCGGAGAAAGCAATTTTTGGTTGATCAAGTTTGAGTCGTTGATTTAATTTTAAAATCGATGCGGCGATTTAAAAGTTTTGAATGTTATTAACACGGTGACAGCCCAGAGACAAGGGTCTTGGTTAATTTTGTTTGGCCTGAACTAAACCTAAACGATTTCACTTGTTTGACTATGGAATAATTACTGATTGGTCAAAATTTAAATTTCATCACATTAATAACTGTTCCTGAATTAGTTTCAAAATTATTTAAGCATTATATTTGCTATGTAATTTTTCGAAGTTATTATTTTTATAAACTGTAATTGAAAACTTGTGAGGTTTGTTTATTTATTTATTTTCAGTGATAACCAAACGCCTTCTAGGTCTAGAGTAATACATTAGGTGAAATGCTTCTGTTACTGTCTATTTTATCTGAGTGTTCAAGTTCAAAATGACGGTTAGTAAGTACCACAATTCTTTCACTGTCCCCCAACTTCCCTAAAGTAAACAGCCAAGCGAGTGAAACTGTATAGACTATTTGATGTTATAAATCAGTTTATGAAGATAATACTTTCTTGATCGGCCCTGATAGTCATTCCCACATTTCACAGTTAATTCAGACTTTCCCGATTGTTCACTTTTTATTTCATGACAATATAGATTGAAAATTCTGTATATCTTTGTAATATATCTTTGCAACTTATGTTTTCCTTTGACAATTTTTGGGTCGTCCTTTGAATACCTAAGTGGCGGTGTGCCGATTTAATGGTACAGCTTCTAAATAACGAAACTAAGCCAAAAACAATGAAATACACGAGGTGACAAATTTTCGTGTGGCTTATCCAAAGGAGTTAACCGTGTTAATAGTAAAATTCTAATTTATTTTTTTTAACATAGAGAATAAAAATTATATTGAATTTCTAACTTAACCGGTATACACCTGTTTGGCACTCCAAAATTGTCTGACTATTGTGAAAGTTACATTATTGTTACTACTCATGTACTCAATTAATTCTCGACTGACTAGAAATAATATGACAGTAAGTATTCTTAATTAAGATGTTTTGGAATTATTTATATGGCTGAAAGCAATGACTTGTTTCTAAAAAATAATATTATTTCGTGCAAGACTTCAGTATCAAACATTTGTACTTGTAGAAACAGAAAACGTTCTGGTGTTGTGTTCTCAGCAGTTATGGTTCTTAATTACTTTATCCAAATATTCCATTAATTAGAAATATAAACTGACTGGGTAGGATAGAAATGTAGTACACTGGGAATCTTTCTTATAATATACTAGGAACAACACTTTCTTCTTAACCTCAACTCTGCAAACGTACGTCACATGAATCCCCGCCGAGACTGATAGTGGCTAGCATGCAAGTTTGCTAGACAGTGTAAGATAAGGATGAATGTGTTTTTCGTTATCTTTCTTGAACGATTTGAACGTAAACAAGCCATTTTATCTCTCACGAAGCTATGTTTGAAAGAAACCATTTACAAGAGAAGAAGTAATTCGAAATAAGTAAAATTTTGGTCTTTCTGGACGAAAGAAGATATTGATGGACCGTTTTGCAAACTGAAAATTTTATGCAGTCCAATTTTACCCCAGAACATTACGCCGTTAGACAAAATAGAACTAAGTACAAACGTAAAGAATGGTTGCTTCTTCAGGACATAATAATTTAACAGTGTTACATGATGCAAAATTTTGGCATTCTCTTACGCACATCATTTTTTTTTTTTTTGTTTCATTGAAGGTGTCAGCAATAAACAATTCTATGAACTTAACTAATGGAAGTGTACAACAGGAAAGGTTTTGTTCGATTATTTTTAACTATATGAATACTTTGTTTTAATTTATTGTTAACAATATTTTTTTCCCTATGACTGATTATCCTAAATCCTAATATTTTCGGAACATTTCTGATCAGTGCCACCTACAAAAAGTACACTCGAGTTAATATTATGCTTTACTAAAATTCAGCCGCGTGACTTTTCGTACATGGATACTTACTATCTCCACTTAGCCGTCACCTGAAACTATCATGATAGTCGAAGAACGGTCTATAAAGATACCAGACCGTAACCAAAACAATAACAAACATTAAACTAACAACAGACATTTAGGTGAAATATAAACAAAAGTGTGTTTACGAGCTGATGTAATAGCAGACTATCAACACAAACAAAAAACTTACTTTGACACTAATGCTTCGTTACGGCATTTACTTTAGCAAATGTTGTCACTTATTGGACATGGCTAATAATGATAATAAAAGCCGTGTGGAAATGAGTACTTTTGTGAATATCATGAAATTTTGTCACCGATTTTCGATTATTTCCACCAAGTGTTGTACTTCACTGCTTACATAAGCAGCATAATACCACTGAAATTTCTCACCACATCTACAAATGTAACAATACCGGTATGCGACAAATTAACATGGTATCTTCTACTGCTACGAGCGCCAGAAGTCGTGGAACTTTGATGAGCGGTATGTAATATAAATATATTACATGTTATCGTTTAATTAGCTCTGGTAATGAACACATCCATAAATTTTAATCTAATGTATAATTTTATTCAAATTCAGTTAATTTAAAATTGTTTAAAGAATGGTATATTATATATTAATGCTTCAAAATTTAGTAAAATTCACTTTTATTTTCTATTTGTAATAATGTTAGGTCATCATTCCGTTTCTGGACTTGGTAAAACATTTCTCTTTGATTTTGAAGTTTGTTATTTGGTTGTCAAGGAAAAATGGCTAGTATAGCAAAGGAAGTTTGGAATCAGTAAAACTTTGTAGAAATCTTTCTTGGTCTGAAATTCAAGAATGTAAGTTACTCTGATGCTTTGAGTTCTGTTAAAATGGTTGTTGAACTCACAATTATATGCAACAGGAGATGAGTTACCATTTTAGAAAGCTGGGACAAAGGAATATGTTTTTTTTAACCTATTACTTTCTAGGTTGGAAATGATATCTACAACCAAAAATGCAAAGTAAGATGAACTTTGCCTTGCTTCTGCTTCATAGGTTTTACTTTTATTAAACTACGTAAATGATTGCGTGTTTTCCTTTTTGTCTAGAAATGCAGCTGCTCTATCGTAATGTTAAATGTTGATTTCCTTGTATTGTCTTCACACAATATTATCAATTATCATTTTTTTATTCTGGCGCCCACCCACACATATTTACGACACATGGATTTCATTATCATTTTCTACAGCACAAAAATTGTATCTAAATTTAATTTTTTGCTATAGGTAGGCCTAGATGAATGTGCAGCTGTTATAATTTGGTAACGTCAAAAGTAAGCAGTTAAAGGTGGTGCGTAGGCTTGCCAAGTAGAGGGGGATTAACTGCGCGCGCAACTCTGACTCTGTAGCATCTGTATATTCTATGCGGAGAATACTTTATCCTGTCAATTTTACCCTTCTTTCCTGTGAAGAATTTGTCTGTTGGTCCTTTGTTGAATTCCAGAACTCTTAAAAATTAAGTTACTAGGTTTCCTATACGACGGAACACATTTGTGACACATAAGAAAATGCTTAAGAAGACGTGGTACTTAATTCAACCCTAAAAGCATTAATCTGTAACTGTAGGTTTCTTGAAGCCAATTTGCGAAATTTAAACAATAGCAATCCTAGACAATAGCATTAGTCACCGTTTTAAATATAACTGTTTCCAGTGTTATGAACTTCTGAAGCACAATCTCTGACGACGGAACCTCGTGCATTTAACTGCGACGCAAGAGATCACGCGTAGTGAAATAGTAATTCTGGATAAATATTCACTCATAAAGTTGGCACATACTATTACCTAGGATTGTCATTGAGTATTTTATCCATATTGGCTTCGAAAAAAGCGTAGAAACCAATTGACGTTTTCAAAGTTTATTTATCTACCACGCACTCTTAAGCCAGCCTTCACCCGCAGTGCCAAGAACAAGAAATGTGTGTGGAATGTTATGTAACACAGCCAGTTGGTAGGCAATATTCCGAACATCACTTATTGTCAGCCCAAAGAATTTACGCTACATTTCTATACGGTATCTTACTAGTTCTGCTCCTAAATGCGTTGGGAGAATAGTCTGCCTGCTTAGTTTGTTGTGACTGCCTTATGCGGATCCTTGGGATGGTTTCTTGCAAGGTTTAAAATGGTTGTTCTTGGTATACCAAACTTTTAAGATGATTTTAAAAACCCCATTTTCACCTGCCGTACAGCAACTATCGCTTGAACCATTTTATCTTCGTCCCACGCCTTCCTTTTTCCTCCCACAAAGCTCTGTTTGCTCGACATAGCAGACGATATTTTTCATCTGTAAGCAAAGAAAATCAACTACTTTGCAACAGTTTAAAAAGCAGACCACATAGACAAGGTTTACATGATGAATAACTGGCGAGTAGAATACTGCTGACCAATAAAATGTAATTCAAAATGTGTGGCGCAATAGTAACACATTTGTCTCTTCTTCAGGTGGATCTGCGCATAGTTTCTCGTTCAGCCGGCTTCATTTAGTATTTCTATGTTTCCCGAAAGCATCCCAGACAAGTGATAGAAAGAATGGTTGACTAACAGAGATCAGGGCTGATCCCAGTACCTTCCGCAGTGTGGTCGTGAAGGGACAACTCAGCACCTATTTGTAAACCAGGTATGAGAATTTTCCGAACGACAAAATTTCTATACCCGTCCGGGAATCGAACCTAAAACTCTAGGGTCAACAGGCAGGAATGTTAAGCACTCACCCAAGTGGTCGGAAAAATCGACAACTTGGGGTGTACAATCAAAGCCATGTGACACACAGGCCACACAAGAGCTCGTTGCGCACCCCTTGAAGGAGACATGTCGAACATTCAACAGTGGAGAGGCAGCACAAAGATAAATGCTAAAAAACTGACGTAGCTATTCATTTAGTAATCGATCACAAATGGGTACAGTTGAATTTCTCTATTCGATCGATAGCTAGAGGCGAGAAAAATTCGCATGTTCACTGACCTGTACGCTAGCCTCCAAGAACATGTGTGTATTCAAGCAGACATTATCTGCTCACTGGCTGCTCTATGACACAGTGAGATGAGCCTGCATTTAGTTGCTTCTGTACTATTGGCTAAGCCACTTACAGGAAGAGTCAAATAAGCCACGGGCCAATTGAGAAAGTGGCACGAACTTACCGTTGCTGGAATTATAGCTTGGAGCCAAAAGAAAACGCGAATTTTTCGGGTCTCTGTCGATGGCATTAAAACTATGACACAAATATAGAATAATATTCCATGTTCATAGATCCTGTAGTATTACATATTACTGCCCTCATCAACTTGCACTTCTTTCCTTGGTAACAGTTTGTAAATTTCCGTAAAAGTCAGCAGCGGAATTGGACATCAGATTGAACACATTTGCATTGGTAAGTTATGAAAGGTGAAATAAATATACATATTTTTTCAACTTACATACTGACTACTCAGGATTTTCAATTTCACTAACTCTTCAAAATAACACGCATCGTCTGTATAAACACACTCGCAATTTCAGCAGTCCGTCGCGAGGCATAGTACAGCGAAGTTGTGCCTGTTCCCGCTAGATGACAGCAGTAGTGTCTCTTTTACAGAGGTATTCCATATTAGTACCCTATTCAATATTACTTTACTTTCCTATATATCGAGGATTCATCTCCAACAAATTCCAGTACTTTTCACATCCTAAGAGACCGAATTTCGACAAACATTTGAATAAAATTTTTTACTACTTTACTGGTGAAAAACACTTAACAAGCTGTATTAAAAATGTATATACAATTAATTGAAAACAATTTTCATTACTTTTTTAGCCCATTTCACGACTCTACATGGGGGATTTCTAAAATTCGTTAAATTTCTTTTCAGGTATTTGAGTAAGCATCAACCTTAATCAAAATTCACGTCAATATATAAAAGCTCAGTAAAACATGTGGTCTAAAGTTGCCGCAAAATTAGGCAAAGTAACCCATCGTTACAGTACTGAAAGAAATATCAATTTATAACAAAGAATAAATGCACAAGATCAAAACAGTTTCGTAAATATGTATCACATTATCAAATTACATGTGTGATTCAAGAACGCTATACAATATTGTATCAGTTTTGCTTACGATGCATACATAATTATGAATGTTAACGGGGAAAAAAATATGTTGAACATTCTGCAAATTTCAGAGATCGCATATTAACATAGAGGATGCACACACATGCATATATTACATATGAAAAACTGAAATAATAATTGCATACAAAGTGAGTTTAAACTAAAATTGTGTAATAATACCTTCTGTGATAAGGCAAACTGTAGAGTATCCCCAATACTATTTACGTACATAACATTCCATATTCCATACATTTTTCAATGCCATACATATAAAGTACAACGAGGCCTCTGTATTATTAAAAATAAAATAAACAACTTAGGTAAGTGAGTAAATGCATTGAGCATTTTTCCAAGTGTAAATTTAATAATTTAGTTTGGACATCTTAAAAGAACTGAAATTGGGTTTCAAAAGTCTCTCGCATATTTCAAAATCACAAATATGTTATACATCGTCAGGATACAGTAATGGTATGTTGTCAGCATAAATTTTACGGAAGTATGAACATTTGACAGTGACATAAAATTTAAAAATGAAGACTTATTGGTATGCGCCGTTTTTTTTCCGTACGCTGGCAAATACAATTTGGATTTGCTAGACTTTACATAATCTTGTGACGTGGCGGTTACAACTGTGAAGTACTGGACGCTAAATTGTTGGGAACATCCCGATTTACATGCAGAAAAGTTCTTCTCTCTCGTTAATCTTCCTCTTTCTACTCTTGTCCGGCTGCCAAGGTCATGGAACACGACTCATCGTCATTTCCCTGCCTCCCTTCTTCGTTAGCTGTCTGGCTCACAACCACGCTCGGCCACTGTGCCAGCTTGCAGAAAGTGTGCAGCGTCTTCTTACTTGAAAGATTACTCGAAATAATCCGCACTAACAATAGGGGACAAAGCGGCAAAGTTTCGTGTTAATGATGGTTCTACTTCCCCATATGTTTTTTTTTTACACTGGAGTACTCTATGTGAAAATGCACACTAAAATAGTCGTAAACAGTGTTTTCAACGCCATTTTTATCATTAAAAATAGCATAATTTCAGACAAATGAAAAATGGAACTACTCGTTAAGACTTTAAGTCCTGGATTATTCAAACAGAAATGATTTGCAAGAGACAGTGTCGACGTGATCGTCCAAGTCCGGACTGTCTGCACGACATGGTTTACAGCTGACTGACACAGGCTCTTAAAGGGGCGGTTCACGAATTTGCTCCAAAAATGGTACTTTTTGTTCGAAAATACTGAGAATGTTAATTAAGTTAAGAACAAATGAATTACTTGCAGAAAGTAGACAGTTCGTAGATTTTTATGACGCATTATACATACTGGATTCACTCGCCCAAATTGTAAAACCAAAATTGTCTAAGTTTGACTGCATTAGTTCCACGAAGTGACACTATTTGACGGAATATGAATGTAATTATGGTGCGATGACTGAAATCTAAGTTTTAAACAGTAATTTTTACTCGCCTTTGTGAAATTTGTTATTGCTAGCTTTGTTATTCAATCCAATATATTTGTATGGTATTTTTTTTTCCTTTAGATCAATTTACTACGGGTTGTAAAAATATTTTTTTTGTTGTATTAGAGTAATAAACCAATGCATTCTTATACAGAAGTTGTTAGGCCGAGTTTACTCTTCAAATTCATATATTCATAATGAATAAAAGCCTTACAGTTCTCGCGTGATGCGTAAAATACTGGAGTGCCGCACGCAACCACGCGCGATTAAAAATATCTGGTTGCAATGCCGTCAAGAGAGTGCACCATAAGTAGCTCATGCCGCTCGGGGAGAGAGCGTCCTCGCGCCGGCCCGCCTATATGCTAGCTGCAGTAACGAGCAGAGTATTACATTACGCGTAAAGATACGATGGGTGAGAAAACTACTTCCCATAGCAAACAAATAAATAAGAAGGCGAAAGCGGTAGCCTAACATTGTGTTGGCGAAGAAAGAAAGAATTTGCACAAGTAAACAAACAAGATCGTAGGGCATATATATATATATATATATATATATATATATATATATATATATATATATATATATATATACACACACACATAGTTTTTAACATATTTTGAATTACAAAAGAGGAATAACATACCGTGTTTAAACGGTGCCCGTTTTCATACTTACGCGTTATTATTTATTCTGATTAGCAATTAATTTTTTTTAATATGCGTAGGCCCTACACTTCTTTTCGAAATGTATTCAAATGTGTATGTATAATGCAAAATGTGTTATTCCCATTAACATTTTAATTTGCGGAGCCACATGCTTGCGTTTCTATATACACGCGACAACACGCACAAATACGCCACTGATAAAAATGGATTGTTTCGACAAGCAGATATATAAGGCTGATGTTAATCTTTATGTAACAAATAAATTACCGTTAAATCAACCGTGGTAATGTTTAAGTTACAACAGGAAACTATTTGCTTCGACAATAACATTCTGTTGATGTTATTTTTTGTTGGTTATACGAAATTAAGTTTTCATAAAGTGATATATTTTATAATACTGTTGCGTGCCATGTTCCTGGAGGCCAGTGGTCGGCGGCTGTTTCGTAACACCTTGAAGGCTGGCCGATGACTCAAAGCCCGGGTGGCTCATAGTGGAAAACCCGAATAAACTACGTCATAGATACCTGTCCCAACTGCGTCTTAACCCTTCGAGGGCGGCGGACGTGACTACTAGCACATCGGAAACATGATG
>PNEQ01038391.1:36002-47768 GCA_003012365.1 Medauroidea extradentata | reverse complement strand
GTGAATGAATTAAAAACATGTAAATTTTGACTTTGAAATGACATTATAAGAAATCTGGCTGAGCTAAATATTTTTTTTTTTTTTTTCAAAGAGGAAAATGTACTCCAGAGAAACGTCTACAAAACTAACATTGTTTTATGCAAATATAAAGTTATGATTTTTCCCCACTAGAACAGCCTAAGACACGCGAGAGTTAACAATTCAGCCAATCACTGACCATGAAACAGAGCTGCACATGCGCACGCGAGGCACTGAAGCAAACTGATACAGACATATTTTCGCCTGCCGTTCCTACTGATACCGTCATCGGCGAGTTTCACGAAAAAACATGGACCAGCCGCCCTCCTGATGAATGATTTCTGTTTTCCACGATTTCCCGACATCGCTCCAGGCGAATGCTGGGATGATTCCCTAAGGGCGCCGTCTACCCACGCGTCAGAGGCTCAAAAGCGACGGAGCAGTAAGGTCGACCTTGAAGCGCGCATCAAATGCCGCGTCGCCTCAACGAGCCAAGCGCTGGACTAGCGTGCAAGGTTCCCGCTGAACCGTTTTTACTATGGGACTTTCAGCGACAACACTATCATTTTATCTTACGCGACGAAAGGGAAAGAGTCGCTCTACAGGTCTATAATATTCAGAATATCGTGAAAATGATTATTATTACATAAAAATCAGCGTCAAAAGTCCCGATTCGGTCACTTTCACACTCAAAAAAATACTTGTTAGGAACGATAACAGTTAATAGCAAAATTATATATCTGTACTAAGATCCTTAAATGCTTTTTGTAGCCTAACCGCGTGACAACATGTTGAATGGTTTTCGAATGAAATCAGGATTGTTAAAGGTCTGCGCGCCTCTTCACGATTATAGTAGACGGCGCCCTTAAGGCCATAATCTTTCTTTTATTTCAAACAATTGCAAATAACTCAAATATTTTTAAACCAAATACTTTGAAAAAAAATTTGAGACCGTGTACAGTCATACGATACACAATTTTGCCAGAAGGCATTTTAAAATAATGTACCGTTTGCTAGCAAAAAATTATTTTGCTTAATTTTGGCTTATTTTGACAACAAAATATGTGCTATTTCAGGGGTAAATATCTAAAAAATCAATTTGGTGTATTGCAACAGAAAAATTCAGGTACAAACGATGATATATAAGTGTTAAAACTACCAGAATGAATTTTTGATATAGTATGTATTAATTTGCGTTAAAAAAATTATTTTCGAAACCACTGCAAAACTAAAGAGCAAGGCTTTAACAAAGGCCATGGCCAATTCCACTCCCAGTTCTTGTCCTTGCACCAAGTTGTGTCGCCGTCTCTAATGATCTCGATGTCGACAAGACGTAAATCCTACTTACCTTGCTGACGAAGAGCTGAATTACTGTACGTGACATAGAAGATAAATCGGTTTTCCAA
Source organism: Medauroidea extradentata (assembly GCA_003012365.1). Classification (NCBI taxonomy): domain Eukaryota; kingdom Metazoa; phylum Arthropoda; class Insecta; order Phasmatodea; family Phasmatidae; genus Medauroidea; species Medauroidea extradentata. The sequence continues at coordinate 46,344 of PNEQ01038391.1, read as the reverse complement.
TTATGCGTTATTAAAGACCGTGTTTCAGTGAACTACAACAACAAACTCCAGTGTATTCCAGGAATTCATGCATAAAGATCAAACCCAAAAGTGTGATGAAAGGCAGAACCTGGGTCACCTGACCAATGTCGCTGCTAACAGTGTGCCGAGCTTCGGCAGTTAGAAGTTCATCCAAAAACGTGAAAACGTGAGTGAGTGATGTCTGCGTAAGTCCGGTACACACTATCCATAATTCAGTATAGAATTCCGTACTAAATTCAGTACAAGTAGCACTGTGCTAGTAGTGTACCGAAACTACGTTGGTTCCAGACAGAATTCACTGAATTATACAAATAGAGCCCGTCCTATTTTTCCTCGTTGTGTATGTTCACGCGCATGAGTAATGCAATGCCATAGCCGTCTTTAGTAGAAGGCCGCAGTTTTATATCTGGCAACCTTGCTAGGAAGAGTCACCTTAACACTTTTTGTAGCTCTCCAAAGACAATAACTGTACCTGACTCGTTATTCTGCCATACATACCCGCGAATCAGAAGCCACTGCCTTTGGCGAGACCACGGCCATAGAGGAACAGGTCTGGACACTTGGAGTCTCAAATTGACCCCGTTATGACTGATTGGCGCCACTGGCACTCTGGGGTTGTGTTAACATTGCGTAAATGAGACTACAAGGAGCAAACTCATGTCGGAGCTGCTAGGAGAACTGCTAGTAAGACGCTATACTGCAGTGTTAAAACAACACTTCATTGCTAGTGGCGCTTTCAGTCATAACGGGGTCAACTCTATAGCATTGGTAGATAGGCGAGTGTCCAGACCTGTACTTCTACGACCGTGGGCGAGACAAAAGAAGTGTTAAAACAACCCTTCCTAGCAGGGTTGCCCGATCTAAGGCCGCGGCCTTCAACTAAAGATGGCTATGGTAATGCACAGTTTTAGTCTGTAGCAAAGTTCAGGGCAAGTTTCTATATGACTTTCACATACATCCGGGTAGTAGACTACATTTTTAAGTACGACAGTTTGAAAGGGCCGAATTTAGCTATGCTGGAGGGCTTAGAAAAAGTGTTTTTAGTTAGTATTGTGTCTTAACAAAGCAACGACATTACGTCCTTGTTTGAAGTGTATTTCCTAGTCTTACTTTGGAACAATGGGCACATATGAAATAACTACGTAAAAAACGTCACAAGCCGAATCCGACATATTGAACGTACGTTGAAATCCAGCAAAAAGTCAATTTTTCCCCGCGATAAATTACCGTCTCCAAAAATAAGGCCTACTGAATATTCACGGTCCTTTTCAAGCCACGCTGGAAGAAAATACGTATCGTGTAGAACGTGATCACCAGCTAGTCTGACGTGCTGACGTCACGGGATCAATCACCGCCCGGAATATCACCGCGCCCAGCACTTCAAGGTCACAGGTGTTAACTCGCTCGGCAAACCCGCTGTCTCGTTGACACCGAAGAGGAAAATTAAAGCATAGAGCCAATGATTTTTGGTGAAAAGAATTCTGCAACAATTTGTTTCAATGCCTTATGTGAACACCTGTTTCTCTGCTTCGTGGTCAGTGACTGGAAGTTTTAACTTTAGGCGTCTCGTGGTCCTACCCGCAAATCACGGACGTGAGGTGTCGCGGTAACATTGTTCTGGTTGGTGCAGTCAAATGAGCCACGCCTCTGTCCTATTATATTCTGCCAATAACCATGAACCAGTGTTGCGGGTGAGCACGTAAGCCATTGAAACAAGTTGTTGCAGAATTTTTTTCACGAAAAATCACTCGTTCTATGTATCAGGTATAGGTCGTTCGGGATAAAGTGAGCACAAAAAATTTAACCTTTGAAAAATATCACTAGCAGTTATTGCGTATAATTCAACGTTAACTATAGTTTCGTTACTGCTTGTATGGCTGGCAGCGAAGTTACATAAAATAGTTCCACGTATTTTCCTATTTAAATGCAACAATACTGAAACAAAGTCAACCAAAACTGACATAATTGAAATTTTCATATTTATAAAAAAAATTGATCAAGCTATGTAGGTTCCTACCGACTGCATAATTTATCTTACACGCGCAAACATCAAGTGACGTGTCCAGACAGGTTAGATAGTTCCTGTCGTTAGCCATTACACGCGGAATGATACGAATCGTCTAAAAATAGAACTTCAGCAGGGCTGTTTTGAGTGCTCACTTTATTGCGAACCGCCTATAGCAGGGTCGCCGACAAGGGGCTGAAGATGTTGGGGATGAAGGGGAATTTAGAAGGGGTAAATGACAGGGCTCCGGAACCAAAAAAATAGTTCAGCGTCCGTCGGAATTTGTAAGGTTGCTGCCTACCTTGAAGCCACGGAGGCAACAAGCATAGGGTTTTACAGGTTAAATGATTTTCCACCTGGCTCAGTAACGGTTGAAGTTACATATATGCCACCACTGACTTTTTTGTTTGTCTCGTACATTGCCATGGATCGTGTAGGCAGTTTATTTCAATAACCTGAAAATTGTGGGAGAAAAAACATTTTTACACGCAAAAACACGTGAAAATGGCTAGTCATAATTTCTTATCTGTAATTTTATTTACGTTGCAATATTCTCCTTTTCCCGGCGTAGAAAAAGATTTATTCCCGTAAGCAGTATCACAAAATGTGACCGAGTGACATTGAAAACGTTTTATGCCTAAACGAGAGCAGATGTCGAAAATCTGACTGGCAGTTTTGTTTAAAATCGTCTTCATGTTGGCTGATTTGTTTCAAGACAATAAGTACTATTGTTTTAGCTAATTATATAATTAACGAAATTCTGGTTATTTGACTTTTTAGTCGAAACCGCATAATTTCTTGCTTTGAAAAAAATTACCTACCACGACAAAAACGATTTTAAACAAAACTGACAGACAGATTTTTGATATCTGCTCTCGTTTGAGCTTAAAAAAATAAGTATTGAAGAAAGGGTAGAAACTAAAGAGGACTGCCAAAGAAAACGAAAAGGTTTTCGAGGGGAAGGGGGTGATTTTTGATGGTATACAATCTGTAAGACTTACATGTTTAGAGGTACGGAAATCCTGCCAAACAGCCCTGCCAGTAACACTGAAGTTGTTCGCATCACGGATGTTGGTAGTAAATATGCCAGTGTAAACACAACGTTCAGTAAACATGTGGTTCTATGGACTTACCTCTGCACACGCTCGCAAGAAACAGTCATTTCAGAGTCAAACAATGCTTTTTTATTTTTATCCCGTTTACATACTTGTGATAGAATTTCCCCTTCAAAGCATAATAATTAAAAGTTCTTTTCTACAGTCTCAGAAATAAACAATGATTTTATCGTGCTTTTGCAAGTCATTTAAGTAATTAATAATATTTCTGTTCTATGTGCCGAATTCATTACAAAAGTATGGAGCACATACAAAACTGTGCTTAAGAGGGCGTGGTACATAATTCAACGCTAAAGGCATTAATCTTTAACCTATAGGTTTCTTGAAGTCAATTTGCGAAAATTAAACAATAGCAATCCTAGACAATAGTTCTAGCCAACGTTTTAAACAAAATTGTTTCCAGTGTTATGAACTTCAGAGGCACAATCTCTGACGTCGGAACCTCGTGCATTTAACAGCGGCGCAAGAAATCACGCGTAACGAATTAGTAATTCCGGATAAACATTTACTCATAAAGTTGGCAAATACCATTATCTAGGATTGCCATTGAGTATTTATCCATATTGGCTTCGAAAAAAAGCGTAGAAATCAATTGATGTTTTCAGCGTTTATTTATCTACCACGCACTTTAAAGTATTTAAGCGTATTATTCTGTGATAGCCTACACGAATAACTGTGGGTAAGTTACTTGTCACATTTACAATGGACTGCAGTTGGCGCAGTGGCTAGAGCACTCGTCTCCCACAAAGGTGATCAGGGTTCGAGTCCCGGCGGGGAATCAATCCGGACGATGCCGCTGGTCGGCGGGTTTTTTGGGGGATCGCCCGTTTCCCCCGTCCCTTTGTTCCATACTCACATAATATCACCTCTCACCAGCGCTAAAGATCTAGATGTTAAATGCTGACAAAAATCTCTTGACTTCACCGAAGTCTAAAGATGCTGTATACTATTCGGAGGATCCCAATTCTCAAATGCTTGTGTCTGTTCAGGACGGAAGTAGTTACGGTGCCCAGGAGATGGAAATTTCGTACGTGATAGCCCTAATTATCAGCCGTTTATTTAACGTTTAATTTTACGCCGAAGGAATGTAGGCAAGAGGGATGTTAATGCGCCGCTCTTAATCTGCATCTACGACCAGGCGGAGATCAACTCTCTGTTGGCTGTGTCATTTTCAAGTCGCAGGTATAAGCTGCCGGTAAGTTGTTGAAACGTCTTGAATTTATGCGTCCCGGTACATGCTGAGGATGTGTTGGAAGCTGAGAGCTCTTTAATTATCGCGCCGCCATTGAAGGACATTGGTGTTAAAGGAAAACAAGATTGCCAATTTGAATACATGAATAAATTTGAATGCCAGTTTCTGAAAAATAGAAGTAGCCCGTATGCACTACGTGTTGGAAACTAATGAAGGCTCGCGTGGATTACCATAGCTAGTATTTCTGGTCGTGAACCCGAATGTATTTGCGTATAAAAATTTTTTTTTCTACGTACCGAAGCGTTTCGTTACAATATTTTGAGTTTTCTTTACGACAGTTATTGAAAGATACGATGAATAAAAAATGCACGTATACAAATCATCACTGAATGTTAACTTATTTATTGTTTGACGAATGAACTTATAAATATACGAAGTCGGCCGGAAGTGAATGAGCACAGACTAAACTGGAATACATTCACGAAAGGATGTGGCGGCTATTTTGATACGAGCGAACTTCTCCGGTAATTGGCTGTCGGAGGCTGTCGATACCGGCCCCGTGTCTGTTTGGTTCCTGCATGTTACGGGTTTTATTTACTATTGGCCTGGCTGCCGGCTAGCAGGGCAGCTCTATTACAGATTTTTGTGGGTGCTTTTGCACCATTTTGCTGACCAGTGAAGCCGTTTGCTGGCGTGTGCGACTGACTTTGCCATTCTACCAGCTATTTCACTTCTGTATTCCTAACTATTCTGTGGTACGAGGTCACGAATTGGCTGATTCTGCGGATATACGCTGTTAAAAAACTTGGTTCCTCAGCAGTAGGCCTACGGGAAGTTTTCAACCTACCATAGTATGGCAGTATGGGGCACTTATGTTAAACATTTAAATTGTGATCATTGGTCACTTATTCCCGAAACTACACATGTCTGCTCTCTGTTGGTACTCTAGTGAACTCAGTGTACAGAGCCTTCCCAATTGTTTAAGCCCTCAAAGTAGTTTGTCACGATATTATGGTTTATCACGATATATGATACGTTCACCTTATGTAGAGCAAATGTTGAGCTCTGTTAGGAAAATTTATATGCATTCCAGTTTTAAGAAATATTTAATGGTATTAGGTCACATTGTAGTATTGATACGATGCGCTTCGTTGACGACCGGCATTTCATCACAACGCCATGAATAACTTTGAACCAATCAAAACTTGAAAGAAAATAAGGCTGGAATTCCGCGCTGTCAGGGCCTGAGTACACAGGTCAATGGATCCTAACGTGCTGAACACAGAACTCGCGAAATTTTCCAGTTCTTAATAATGCTTAGTTATCGATAGAGCCAATGATTTTTAGTAAGATGAAATTTGCACAAACTTGCTTCAATGCGTTATGCCACATCTCTAACTGCCATCTATTATTTTACTGTCTGCTGTACTAGTGAGTAACAGCTAGTCGACAAATGGTTGGGGCTCATGTATACACAGGACAGCGGATTCTAAGATGCTAGTCATTGAAATCGTGAAATATTAAATTCCCTACTGTCGTTCGACGTCTCCCATTGACCCAAGACACTCGTGGTCTGCCGCGGAGAATACATCTGATCAGTAATTATGTTCCTTGGTAGAAGAGTGACCAATCTCCTGTAAAGCGATTACACATGTAACTAACATCGCAGAAAGACTTGAGGTCAATGGCACATAGTGTACTCAGATATTAAAAGCAAACGTACTGTTTTGGGAGTACTGTACTATTCCGCCTTTCCTTGGAAAGTTTTTCCACGGTAGGTAAACATAATTGGTACAAGTCCAATAGTTTCATAGCAAAAAATTTTCAAACACTATGCTACGCAGTTCTAGTGCATATTTTGACATCTACATGCGTTTAATGTAAACAATGCTTTTATTGATATTCCAATGAAGTGTAATTTTTTAAAACAGTGTAGCCTATATTCTGAAGAAGTTACACACCCTAAAATAAGGGTTTATAAAGTATACACTGAAACAAAGTGGATTTTAGAATAATAAATATACATCCAAGATAAATATGCCAATTTTTTATGTCCACTTACATCAGAGGTATGTAGTCGGAATTTTGAGTAGTCGATATGCATAAGTTATACATATATTGTAACAATTTTGCTGTCCTGGGCTCAGCCCGGTTCGTTTGGGGTGGAGAGCTTAAGTAATTACATTAATTAGTTAAATTAAAGTACTTAACTTAATTACAATATCTATAAACACTCTAGGCCTATATCAAGTATATACCACAGGCGATTCACCATATTCAATTAAACGTTTACAGATATTGTATACTGGTAATCTCCCTAAAAAATGTAATCTACTACTCTAGTATATAATTTAAAAAAATTATCTCTCTCTAAAACCAGTCCTCCGATTGCGTAAGTCACTTTATACAAAAGTCTCAAAATGTAAAACTCAGTCTAATCGTCCACTCTCACACTTCTACACACCACTCCAAGAATGCCACCGCAGTCCACACCTGCGCAGTATAGCCTCCATCTGCTGGTCCCGCCTAGTCTCTCGGTGCCAAGTCTGTCGCGAACACCGGCTAAACGCCACAATTACTCTGTCGCTGCTCGCACACAACAGCTAAGCATTGTCATCGGCATCAGACAGTGGGATTAGGCACGTTTTTTTTAAAAACAAGCCCATTTTTTTGGGTTCGCTAAGGAAGGAAAAGGTTGAGGGAAGACGCTTGAAGCGATGCTGGCACATGTCCACCCAAGGAAGAGAAGGGTAGGGGGCAGCCAATCAGAGGTAATCTTATAAGAAAGGCAAATAGTAATTTGTAATTAATGTTTTAGTGTTTATATAAAATATATGTTTAATCATTAACAATATAATAGCAGAAACTTTTGTGATAGATATTTTAGTGTTGAAAAAAGAAAATAAGTATAAATAAACGGCAAAGTGGACGGGATAGCTAAGGACGCATTGCAAGGAGGAGTACCTATAATTAGGAAGCAGCTCGGGGATTGGCTGTCTGATTTTGAAGCAGCATCGCGCCATGGCCCGCCGAAAGTGCGTATTTTGGGGAACTCCGGCCTGGCTCGCCGTGGGAGGCGGACGTTGTATTCACAGTGTGTCCCGTGAACAGGGATATATTGCGATTATTAATTAGGAACTCCGGTCCAAAACTCCGAGAAAGGCGGTCGTGGTGACTGCTGAGCGTTCCGTGAACCGGGATTATTATTTTTTCTCTTATTAAATAACTCTGTCATGAACCTCCGAGCGAGGCAGATGTAGGTTAGGTGGGTTGCTCGCTGAACGAGCGTGATAGTGATTTTGGATTGCATTTTTTAATTACGTACTCCAACCAGCGACACAGAGAGCGGCGGGCGTGATATTCACGAGACCAATACTTTATATTTTTAACCAGAATTTTTGACGGGCTGTATAATCGGTGACGTTCAGTTAATCATTAAAGAGTGACGTGAGCCGCGCCTCCTTGAATAGATTCCGATTTGACGCCCGGCAGCTTGCCATAAATTTAGAAAACAGGGACATTTATTTATTCATTTTACTAAAGAGATCGCTTACAGATAGTGCCGGAAATTTTTTTGTAAAATATTTTTTACTAAAAATAGCATAAACTGACAGTTACAACCATATGCATACTTTAGTTCTACCTATTATAAATTAAAGCATTCATTACTGCTCGTCGTTGACAGAGGTTTCTTCAATTCTGCCTGTCCTTCGATGTTCAGAATTCTCAATTACTATGTTTCTGCTTTCTCAACACCTTCCCGCGCCCCGTCCCCACTTCTTTTCTACCTATTAGCATTCTTATCCTTGCCTTCTACTTTACTGAGCTATTTGGCACTTTGCCTTCCTCATTCCCATCACGTGCTTTAACAACCGAAACATTTCCTCTCGTCTTTATCTCTTCCAGTGGGTTGGCTTCCAAGCGGTCCCTGATTTCCTCATTCTTAACAGTCACCAGTATATAGGCCTGCTAATATAAACTGCATGACCAAACATTTCAAACTTTTTAATTTTCCCGAAGAGAGCACTAACCCAGTTCAAACCAAAGAAACCTCCAAGTTTAGGCGCAAGTAACAACGCCGAAGACTTCTTCGACTGCAAAGAAGTTTTCTCGAAGTCATAAGCCACTATGTCACAAAAAAAATATTTCTCTGGAGAGCATTTTAAAGGTGATTGACTTGTGTACTCAATTATTTAGTGCCCAAAACATGCGCTTTTTGACACAACACTAGAAAGAACTAATAACTGTGGTCATTTGCAGTTTTAAAAAATTCTACAAAAAGAGAACCCAGTTAGTGACATATTCCGAGGTCTAGAAATGAAAATTATTTCTTGCCATTTTTTTCCTTCAAGCTGAAAAAAAAATGAAACAAATCTAAGACAAAAAGGTTAACATTTAAGACTAAAAAAAATTTAGTACAAAAATGTATGCTTCAAATGCGCCATCCATAACTACATGGAATATAATAATTTGCCATCTATACTAGGTCAGGTTTTTAACGTTTTCCTAATGACCTAAGTACTGAAACTTGCAAAACCACACAACACTTTTAATCGATTTAAATGTGCAATACAACAAAATACCGAACCAAATCACAGTTCAAACTATAAACAGCCCGGTGTAATTAGATATATGCAAACTTTGCATTATTACATTGAACTCCAAGGAACTGTATGCTCATCTGACTTCCGACGTTAGCCAATAGTATGTGTGGAGCGCCTGAATGAATTTCCAAACAATGAAATACGGTAAACAGTAAAATGCACACTATCCTGTGTAGCGGGCACACAAAATGAATCTCTACATATAATTAGAGATGATGGATTATCGCAGAAAATCTTGACTGTTTGCTGGGTTTCAACACACGTTCAGCTTACCAGAAGATTGCTGGCTTTAGCTTGTGCTTGGAGCTGTTACCCTATTTGACTGAGCCAATAAAAATCCAGATAACGTAATATGTTGATGCTTATTATTGGTCTGCAGACAGCTACGTTGTGTCAGAAGTAAATCTGAACTAAGACATGCTGTCAATAACCACGAAGCAAAAATATTTTCCCGACAAAATCTTGGCTCTAGCCATAACTTGCAATCACAGATGTGTACTCTCAGCAGGGACGGGATACAGCTCTAGAATTTTTTTTGGGAGGGAGGGGATGGACATTCTTTAAAAATAGCTATGCCCACACCAACCATACATGTTGCAAGAAACTATAGCGTTTTCGAGGGTATGTTGGCACTAAACTTTTTTGCTATTTACCATCATCTCGATACTTATAATATAATAAAATAATATAATATTTTGACCTAATAGAATATATTTTAGCCCTTACTGTAATAGTACGTTACGTTCGCGGGTGACTGGTTTGCAATACGAACTAAAATAATGTCACTATTTTGACTATTTAACTGCGCCGTGTCTTCCAGGAATGAAACGCCGCGCTGTCTCCCCTTACATTCTCGCAGACAAGGACGACTCTACTTGGCAACAGTTGCAGGTTTTCCAAGAAACTTACTAAATATGCACGTCACATCACATTCCTTGGTGACATCTGATCTGTCGCCACTGCAACCACGGTTAGCAGATAAGTGTCCCCACTGTATCTTCTCTGATGACATGAGTAAAGTAGCCTGCAGGCTTACAAGTGACAGTTAGTTGGGTAACACATTCATACAGACACGCAAAGTTCGCCTTATTTTGTGCCAACAGTATAGACTCCAAATGGCTGTACAATCATTCGGTATCTCCCATTGGCCAAAAATGTCGTGGTCTATCGCGGAGAATTAGAGACATGAACTTTTCGAGAAAAGATATTTGCCTCACTTTGTGTCAGTGACTTGTGTGCACGTCTGCAGACTTGCTTCGCGGTCAGAGATTGGATGTTTTGACATTCGTGTGTCGTGGGGTTTTACACGCAAATCACAGACGTGTGGTGTTACAGTAACCTTATTGTGATTGGTACAGTCAAATGAGAAACGTCACAGTTCAAAGGCACGCTGCCAATATCTATG
>PNEQ01038391.1:16621-35902 GCA_003012365.1 Medauroidea extradentata | reverse complement strand
GATAATGCATCTGTCCAATAACAAACGTTCCATGGTAGAGTGATCAACCTCCTGTAAAGCAGTCAGACGCGTAACTGACATAACTAGAGCCACGATTTTATAGCGAAAAGATTTTTGCAACATTTGGTTTCAATGCGTTATGTGCACATCTGCAGCTCTGCTACATCGTCTGCAGTTGAATTATTTTACTCTCACTTGCCTTGGCAAATTACAGACGTACGGAGTCACAATAATATTATTATAACTGGTGCAGTCAAATGAGAAACTTGTCTGAACTAAGACATGCTGTCAATAACCACGAAGCAAAAATATTTGCCCGACAAAATCTTGGCTCTAGCCATAACTTGTAATCACAGATGTGTACACTCAGCAGGGACGGGATACAGCTCTAGAATTTTTTTTGGGGAGGGAGGGGATGGACACTCTTTAAAAAATAGCTATGCCCACACCCCGAGTCAAAGAAGCGAGCCCCCCCCCCCCCCCGGAGAAAAAACTAAGTTTTAAAGGTGCAAAATGGTGCTATTTAAGGTGTTTCCTAAACAAAAAATGTAATACAACACTTTTGGAATTTCGAAATATTTTACGGTTAAGCAAATATTAAAGGTCACGTCCCCCCCCCCAAGCGAGCACTCAAAAATGCTTTTGTTTACATAGGATTGTAGAATTATTATGTTTACATTACACTGCTCCGATCAATGTTATATACAATATTCACTAATTAAATGCACGGGTGCTGAACATATGACATACTCATTAGCAATCTTAGTTATAAATACCTGCGAGTTAATGTCTTATAACACTGGTTTCTGTGCATCGACTATATTTGATACAACACGCACTATTGCCGTTACGTATCTCGTAAATGCGTGCATAGAATATTCGAATTTGTAACTCAAAACTGCCACTAAAACACATGGCACGACACACAGAATTCAAGAATTCAAGTTCCGTTCAGCATACTGCCATGAACAACAACGATGCATTTAACAGAAAGAATAAATAACATATTTTCTTAATGTGTGAAACAGAAAAAAATGCTGTTTCTAATACCAGATACTCAGGCTGGCAATCGTGAAACAAAACAATTTACATATTACCAATGACTTCACATCATTTAGCAACGAGTTCATAAACAGCAATTTCTAATTTTTTGAATGTGTTTATCAGAAACTTATGTTTATTACACAACGGACAGACACACCTAATGACTCAACTCGCTTCCAAGCGAAGCTGTGAAAACCTAACTCTGATGCCACCTGTCGGTGGAATTTTGAACTACGTCTGCAGCGCTGAACGACAGTAGCAATGTGTCAACGACAGTTGTTGATGTTCAGCTGCCTGGTTGCGTCACTTAGTGCTGGAGATAATTATCTCAAATTATACAGTCAGTAGATATGATAATAAGAACATAAATAAATATTTTAAAGTATATTAAATACAAAGAGGTCGTTTGCATTGCATGTGAAGTTCTTCCATTGATGTTGTATTCAAAGAAAAAGGACGGATCTAGGATTTCCTTCGCCCGGGGCAAGAATTATGATTTGCTCCCCCCCCCCCTCCTTTCGCCCTGCCTCCAATTTGTCCCATCAGTTGAATCAACCCAACAGTAATAAACGTATCTTGCATACGTTGGTCTGCGCTCGTGTAAATGACAGTATAAAATTGTAGTAGAAATACATAAAACCTGCACTTACTAGCTACCATTAGCGGTGTTTTAAGTGTGCGTTCTAATTATAAATACTGTATTTATAACATTATATGGTGTTCAATGTTAATAAAAATACAAATGTAAAATCTAGATATTGTATCTTTTTTTACACTCATATACATTTCATTCCCAAGTAAAAATTTTCGGCACCACCAGCGCTCCCTCTAACCCGGCGCACGTGGCAATCTGCCCCCCCCCCCCTAGACCACCATCAAATAGGAAACTACACGGATACCTCCCAAGCACTGACCAAAATCTCTTCACTCACTACGAACACACTAGAGCGGGTTTCCGTAATCAGCAAAGCCCTACAAATTGCGCGTTATCTGACAGCAAACTGGAATCAAAGTTACTGTGTACTCATCTGACTTCTGCCGCATCTACTTTTGGCTAGCAGTATGTGTGGCATTCCTAAAGGACTTCTTCAACCAATGACACAAACAACTGTAAAATGCTCGTCGTAATGCGGGCACACAAAAGTACGAAGACCCGGAGCCAATAATGTGAGCGAATGTGTTCAAGTGACTGTAGGCCAGTGGATTCTAGTCAGAGGCGGTTGCAAAAGGGAGGGGGGGCATAGGGGCTATGGCTCCTCCCGAGACTGCTTCAAAATATAAAACAAAATAAGTAAAATATTGAAAAGATTACCTCACGCTTTTCCTAGAGCTGTATAACAGACAACACAACCATTGCAACACATACATTTTTTGCAACAACATGGAAGAAAAAGCTTAAAAATGTACATAATATAATATGTTGTATTAACTCAAAGGTTTTCACTTTTAAAGCACATCTTATCCCCAAATATATTATTATTTCTTAAAGCGTATATTATTTTCTTAGTTTGGAAACTTTTTAGTAACACCGTTTTGTACCTTACAATCCTAATTTTTCCGGGAGAGGGCCCCCGGACCCAACCCCACTTTTTTGCTTGCGGTGTGGGTATCTATGTCATAAAGCATAGCCCCTCCAGGATTCAGGTCTGTATCCGCCTCTGCCTCTAGCCTATCAGGAGATAATAACGGGACATTTACGTATCTCTATTAACCGAGCTGTATAGCGGGGTTACAATATTGAGGAATACAGACGTGAAATTGCCAGTAGGGCGGCGAACTCGATCACAAACGCCAGCAAAATGGCTTCCCTGGCCAGCAACAACCGCCAATCAGTGTAAGGCGGCTGCCATGCTAGTCGGCAGCCAGGCCAATTGGAAATCTGTCGTAACATGCAGAAGCCAAACAGACACGGGGCTGGTATCAACAGCCTTGGGCAGCCAATAAGCGGCGAAGTTCGCCCGTATCAAAAGAGCCGCCAAGTCATTTCACGTCTGTATTACTATTCAGTCTGTGGCGGGGTTGTCGCGAGAGAAATAAGCTGCCCCTGCTCGGTGGCAACCCGCCACTCTCGACGATGGGCGGTCGGGCGGCGCCGGCGGTCGGCACGCGAGCAGTTAGCTCACAGGGGTCACGACCTCCGTCCCTTCGGCGCGTGATAACGATCGTTAACGTAGGGCAGAATGTTTCCCTAGCGGCGTTGTGGTGTAAGTTGCTTCCTCTCAGGACTCGGCCACAACACACAGGCAACATAACAAGAAACGTCTAAGGGTAACGAACAATTTAAAACGTTGTTGACATATTTCCCGGCATTATGAACACTGAGAATAGCTCTGCAAGAAAACAGTTGTACCGTGAGAGGAAAACCTTAGTTAACGACCTCGTGAATATCCAAGTAGAACATTGTTACAACGTGTTAGGACAAAATTTTTTAAGAGCTACTACTAAACATGTGTCTACGAAAAGAAAATACATTAAAAAATGCTTCCCTATTTTTATTTTCTAGATGCAATGCTTAAAACAGTTTTCGGGCACCTTAAAATGGCTAAAAACTGATTTTTCAGACTACCGTCACACAAATGATACCAACCGGAATAAAAAAAAAATTAAGAAGCACGCAGTAGACTTAACTACGTACCTTCCGAAAATAAAAAAGACAGTTCGCTGCTTAAAGTCCCGTAGGGAAAAGCCAACAACCGAAACATTGCACGCTGTTTCCGCGCCCAGCATAGAGGCGATATGATTGTTGACGCACGATCTAGTCTAGCTCTTACCGCCTACCTGTTCCCGTACCTCAGACGCTGCATCTAGCGCCTGCTTACTCTTCAGACAGTCAATATGCCTTACTTGGCTCTGATTTACAATACTCAAAATAAAAGTTATGTTATGAAAAAATTAAACTGAATCTTAAGGCTGTTCAAATGCGATAAAATCATAATTTAATATTTTTATGAAATATTGTTAGTTTTGTAGACGATACTTGTGAGTACAGTCTACTCTTACGAAACAATTTTAGCTCGCATAGTTTTCTCATAACGGTGCGTCAAAGTCAAAATTTGCTAGTTACGCTGTCATGCAAACAGTAAAAACCAACTGACCTACTTAAACAAAATAATTTACTGTTAACTAACATCTCAATGGCTATGCAATAAAACATCAAAACACCACAACGTAATATTTTGAATTTAAAAAAAAAATCACTAAAATACAGGAAAAATGGCAACTTCAGCAATTTTTAAAAAATACAAAAACAGTTCGCGGGATTTCTTCAAATGATTTATTACGTAGCCCATAGTATGTTATTTTACTGCGAATTATTTCACGTACGTAAGTCCATTGGTTTTCACTATTTGCATGGCAGCAGAACATGCAAATGTTTACTTTGTCGGACCGTTATGAGAAAACTACGCCAGCTAAAATTGTTTCGTAAGAGGAAACTACACTCACAAGTATCGTCTACAAAACTAACACTATTTCATATAAATACAAAATTAAGACTTTATCGCACTTGACCACCCTTAAGGGGCCTCCCTAGATAGGTTGTGTTTGTATGTGTGAGGCAAGAGCAGTAAGGTTGCCATTGACCGGCGTATGTAATGTATTATCGCCTCTCCGCGCAAGCCACTCAGCTGGCGTGCAGTGCTTTACTATTATCCTTTTTCCTATGGGACTTCAAGCGGTGACCGCAATAATTTATTTGTGGGCAGCAAGGTTCAAAGTTTCTATAGTTGTGTTTTACGAATACGGTTGTTATTTTTCCAGATACGGCAGTCTGGACAAGAAAATTTTTTCCCCATTTTGAGTGGCCCGAAAACGTGATTTCTAATAAACGTGCCGAATTTTTAAAACTATAGCGACATAGTTTCAAGTGTATTTTCTTTTCGTAGATATACAAATGTAATGTGCGTTAAGCAGTTTCGTAAAAAAAAAAAAAAAGAATAGCGGCAACTCGCTGCAAGGTAGGGAGGCTCCATAAAGTGGTGTTCGGCTTTCCTGTATCAAAATCCTAGGTTGTAACCCCCTACCCTCATCAACTTGGCACTATTCCTGGCTACTCTACTGCGCGTGAGGCGGTCTCTACTCTGCGCCACGTAATCGTCCACGAAGTCGTAAAACATTCAAATTACTGTCAACGCACCAGAGTAAACGCATTCTCTCTCTCGCTCTATTCCCCTGCAGGCAGCGAACACGGGCAGTGGAAGGGAAATAACAGCGCATTCCGAACCCGCTGCCTCTGGCCTGGACCCCGCCTGGCAGGTGGAATGCGATGTAATACAGGCTGCGATGTAGTGCTGGTAGCAGGGCGGGGGGAGGGGAAGGGAGGCTGAGGCTCCTCCCACCCACCACGTTGCCAGGAGACGGGAGACTCTGCCAGGCGTGAGCGATAAATCGGCACAGCTCTGCCTCGCCATCTGAGCGCCCACCCACAAGTACCTCCAACGCTACAGTATATTGCCAGATATAGGCCGTTCGGAATAAACTGAACACTAAATATTTAACCTTTGAAAAATATCACTAGCTGTTACTGCATATAATTCAACATTACCAATAGTTACCTTACTGCTTGTATGGTGGGCAACGAAATAACACAACATAGTTCCGTGTTTATTCGTATTTAAATACAACAATACTGAAACAAAATCAACCGACAGCGATATAGTTATATTTTATATAATTAATAAACTTATTATTTATCAAACTATATATGTACCTATCGACTGAACAATTTATCTTACACGCGCAAACACAAAGTGACGTGTCCCTGGAGGATAGACTTTTCCCGTCGTTAGCCGTTACACGCGGAAAGATACGAATTGGCTGGAAATAGGTCTTTAGCAGGGTTTTTTCTAGTGCTCACTTTATTCTGAACTGCCTATACCTGACAAATTCCCCTTCTCTTTTGGGCAGAAGCTGGTAGTATAGGCTGTTCACTATAAACTGAGCATTCAGCACGACTTGCAAATAATTAAAAATATGTTTTATTGGCAGGGACAGGAAAATTTCGCGAATTCAACGACATCCATTTTACTATGCATTTTCAAGCCCCGTCTATTCGTCCATTGTCTGCTGTTCCACTGAGTAGCAGCTAGTGGACAAATTGTCGGGGCTTAAGTATGCATAGGTTAGTTGATTCTAACACGCAGGTCATTGAATTAGCGAAATTTTCCTGTCCCTATTTATTAGACCAATAGATGTTAACTTCTGATAGTCTTGAAACGTTTACACTGGTTGTAGGTTACATGAAAGTTTGCATATTAAATTTAGTAAAGATGGTTGCAAAACGGCTGAAAGAAAACTTAATGCAGTGGTCACTTCATCGTGAACTACCTATATATCCAAATAAGTTCGTTGACACTTTCGCAACTGGTCACTGACTTAACTGACACACCCGAAAGAGTGCTGAGCTAATGTACAAACAAGGAACTAAATAAATAAGTCAATTTCCCTCCTCCCGCCCCCTAGTGTTAATTTATTGGTTTTCTTTGCCTGTTACTGTTCACGACCAAAAATTCCAAAAGTACCACGCTGTAAACATATAGCTAATGAGCTTACCTTACAGTAGGCGTATAAGAACTTAAAAAGGAACTCATAATAACGTTTTTATATAAAATTCAACTAACTTGATAATTTTTGTTTATCATAAAAATGTAGTAGCCTACTTTTAAAATTTTCGGTCGTGGAACAAAAATAGGAGATTAAAAACAATTAATCAACTCATAAGTTGGAGACAGATTCTCATGTAGGCTACCCCGTTCCTATAACTTATGTAAATTCTGACAGCTACTCATGGGCTGTTACTACTTGAGACAGGAAATATTTGCGGTTTCACTGACTTGTACGAATAACACATTCAACCCCCCCCTCCCCTACCCCAGGTAGTTAATATTTGTTTTTGCTGTTGTGAAAGAGCACCTGTAAAGGTTATATGACGGTGAAATTCAAAGCGTGCAACAAGTGAATTTAAGAATAACA
The DNA here is from genome assembly GCA_003012365.1 of Medauroidea extradentata. NCBI lineage: Eukaryota > Metazoa > Arthropoda > Insecta > Phasmatodea > Phasmatidae > Medauroidea > Medauroidea extradentata. The sequence continues at coordinate 28,888 of PNEQ01038391.1, read as the reverse complement.
CGATGGGTACAGTTTTACTTCTAAAATGGACCTGAGATGTCCACTCTACCATAATATGTACTTAAAATTTTGTCTTGCAATTTAGTACACAATAATAGCTAGGGGTTTGAAAAATTCGCGTTTTCATTTAAGTACAAACTTGATTTCAAACAACTATAAGCACATTCGTGTCACTTTCGCAGTTGGTCCTTGATTTCTTTCACTCTTCCTGCAGGCCACTGAACCAGTACTAAAGAATCGACTAATTGCAGGCCAAATAATGTGGTATCAAGGGACCCCTGTTTTCCGGGAAAAGAATTTTGCCCCACTTTGTTTCGGTGCCTTACGTGCACATCTGCAGTTCTGCTTCGTGGTCAGTGATTGGATATTTTAACTGTCACGAGCCTTGGGATTCTACCAGAAAATTACAGACGTGTCTTGTAGCAGGAACGTTATTGTAATTGGCTCAGTCAAATGATATACGGCTCTTCACAGAGACACGCTGCCAATAATCATGAAGCACAGCTGCAGATGTGCAGGTAAGCTACTGAAACAAACTGGGGCAAAATTCTTTTCGCGAAAAACAGAGGTCCCTAGGTATCACTGTGTCATCGAGCAGCCAATGAGCAGCTTGTGTATGCTAGAATTCTTGGATGCAAGCCTACAGCACAGATCAGTGAAACTGTGCATTTTTCCTGTCTCTAGTTATTCGTTAGGGCGGTCATGAAACAAAATTGGAAAACAATTAAAAGTAATCGTACACATTTCACAACACTTATTATATATAAATTAGTGGCCTACTTGCAAATGTCTCCGTTATCACAGAAACAATTTTTATCACGAGATAGTAAGCAGTGTTTTCTACTTAACTATTCCCACATTCCCCTTTCGCAACAGATAATCATGGAGTGATAATACAACCCCTACCCTGTTCTAAAGGTTTCGACGGCTGTGGTGTAAAAACTCTGTTCCACCAACTATAGCGAACTTTTCTCCAAGAAATGCTCTGCTGGCATATTTTTCTCTTGCCTTCTGTCCATCACAACTTGAATTAGAACGTTTTCTCAGCTGTGAACATCGTTGCCCTCTCATTCTGTACACTAATACATTGTTCCAAGAAAATAATATATTGGATTTACACACTTCCTGAAATGGCATTGTTGGCTACCGTTCATGTAACAGACTACAGCAAACAGCAAGTTCATCTACTCATGCATTTATTTCAGCACTTTAGTTATATTTAGAGAACCGGAAATGTCGCGAATTCAATTGATAAGACGTTAGATTTCAAACTCCTGTAAACGTTAATTACTTCCGCAATTGGAGCTATGTTGATGAAACTCTTCTTTGAGGACTGTGAACCAATAGCAGACCTGCATGAAAACACACACTGCCTGCCGCGCTATATTTTCAGATGTATCAACAGACCACTCACTGGAGCAGCAGGCAATGTACAAGTAGCTGAAGACAGAGTGTACACAGGACCGCTCTCCACCAGGGCATTGTGCTCACTCACAGTGTCCTGGTTAAAACCAGAGCCCTCCCTAAAATGAAAGAAAAAGGAATTAAAATAAATAAATTTAAAGACGGTTCCCGCCCCAATCTTACTTCACAACTCTGCTAATAAACCTGGACCTTCCTACTTTCTCCAGTGACACTTTATTTTTAATGCATGTAACTGCTGACTGGTTACAGTCCTGTTCTGTAGAGAGGGTTTTTACGGTACTATGCCGGTTTACCCATCTCTCTTCTTAGATTATGTCTTAGCTATAGGTACACTTAGGGAGGTAGTCATGGCCCCAATTGCGGCCATGACTGCCCAATCCCTCTCTGCCACGATGCATGCCTCTTCTGCATGAAATCCTTCCCTTGTAGACGCATGGGACTCAGCCCTGAGATGCACTTAGGTCCCGATCCTCCCCCGGACCTCCACCATAACACAGCAGATTAGGATACGTTACGAAAAAAAATTGTACACAGGACTGTGGAGTACAGCCGGCTGGTAATTGAACCCGCAAAATTTCCGGGTGTCTACTGATAGTGATCAGCAAAATCCGCGTTATTATCCGGTCACAGTCTACACTTCACTGTTCTGTATATAGGCCTACCAATACCTGAGTACAACACAAGATTCCATTGGCCACGAGCTTGGCAATGTCAATTCACTGAGCTGCAGACTAGCCTCCAAGAATATATGTGAAATCGTGCAGGCAGCAGCTGTTTATTAGCTGCTCGCTGACACTGTGAAATGGTCCTGTATTCAGTCACAGTTTTAATCGGTTACTTCCAGGAAGAGTCGAGTAAGTCAACGGCCAATTGTGAATGTGATACAGACCTATAGTTGCTTAAATTCTAGCCTGCGCCTAAAAGAAAATGCGAAATTTTCAGGTCTCTTGTTATATGCGTGATCGATTGACAGGAAGTTGGTCTCTCTACATGGAATTATTGGACAGGCGCATTCTCCACGGCAGGTCACATTTTTGACCAATGGGGGACGTCGAACGAGTGTACAGCCGTTCGGAGTCTAGTCTGCTGGCAAAAAATACAGCAAATTTCGCACTTATCTAGACACTAATATTAACTGCCAAAAATACACGGAACGTTTCTGTAGCTTAAGTCTGCCTCTCATTAGCATATTTTTTACATCTCAAGAGTGACATACCTACGCAGAGAGCAATAATTAGAGGTACGTAAATTTCGCAGATACATTCCAGGTCAGGTTGAACGCCAATTATGTATACTTCATTGTCATGTCTGTGACTTGCTGGCGACTGTTACGAAACGCGTTTGACTACTGCAAGCCAGTAGTAAATAAGGAAATAATGCGAAGTGCTATCGCTTGCTACCTGCTTGTACGGTTATAAGCCAATACATTATCGATTGTGGCCAGTGGGTGTATAGGACTGACAAGTCTAGGCTGCTGCCAGATGAATCCGCGAAATTGACGTACCTCTAGCAATAATGTGAATTCCACGACACAGTACAACCTATATTTTTGACGATGAGCTGTTTTAATTCGATTATAAAATTATTCTATGAGTTTCACTGCACATAAATAGGACCCGGTAGTTTTCGCGAAAAGATTTTGGCACCACTTTATTTCACTGCCTTACGTGCACACCAGCATCTCTGCTTTGTGGTCAGTGATTGGATGCCTTAACATACGTCTGGAGGTTAAACCCGAAAATCACAGACATGTTGTGTCATAGTTATCCACGTACTGATTGGCACAGTCAAATGAATAATAACTCTGCACAAAAACAATCTGCCAATAATCATGAAGTTGAGCTGCAGGTGTACACGAAACTAAAACTAAGTGGGGCAAAAATTTTTTCGCGAAAACTATACCGGGCCCTACACATAAAGAGTAATCGCACTTAAAAAACTATGTACTTCCCCATGAATAATCGTGTAATGACTACACGTTACAAGCAGAAACTGTGTATGCCAACAATCAACAAAAAAAAGTAAAACATGCATTCCAAACTAGTTCAAATGCACTACTGGGCGACGTACCCGAGTGAACAGCAAATAACTGCTTCGCTCTGGAAAACTGCCTTCAAGATTGTTAGAAAAAGATGTCGTTGGGAATTAAAACGCACCCGAGTGTCTTACGGGGGAGGGAACAGCTGTTAAATCGACTTGATACATTTTTAGGAATAATATGCACGCTATTTGAGCTTAGTTATTTAAATTCTGGCTACCCAAAGGCAGAGAGTAAGATTCAGGAAGTTTCGAACGCCTGCATTAGTCTATCTTGTAGAAACTTCCATAGTAGAATACTGATTAAGGAGGATCAGTATCCGTCATTTTGGAATAATGGAACTTCTGAGTGTCATTTGGTCTACAAATGTTCTTATAAGTTTTATGCGTCGAAAAGGCAGAGGAAATAGTTTCTTACATTGTATACAGTTGGCATTGTATGACTACTATCGCTTATACTATAACTTGTGACCATCCGTAGAAAAAAAATTACTTTCTTCCTCCGGAAGGTTATTTGTCAAAAGCTAATAAAAGTAGTGAAGGCGTGACAGTTTGATAACACTTACAAAGGTAATATCAGTGTCTTGTCAGACGGGAACTTTTAATAAATATCACTGTATGGAACTTACAGCGAAAATTTAATAATTCGAAGAAGACAGGTACTGATCCCCCTTAATTACTTTGGACGATTTCACATGCCGTAACCATTATATTAATTTTTTGTGATGTCAGAAAGTCTATCAGAACATATTGTATGCTATAGCGATGTTAAATTTTCAGAAATGACTAAAAGAAGAATTTTTAGTGAAAAATGCATACATTAAAAGTGGCGACGCTACTTACGTTATAAATTTCCGAAAAAAGGTTCCCGCGACAAACGATTACACAATCCTGCGGATATGCAAAGAAAGAAGAAAGCAGGAGTGCGCAAGCACTACTTACCTTCGAGCTAACCGCGTCGTAATCCCATGTCGTGTAGTTGTGGTGACCTTCCCTCCTTCCGTCTTCACGAAGACGCCTCTTCTTTGTGCAGGCCCGAGACCGCGACAGAGGAAAATAACCACTATTGTCACAGCTCACGAAGAGAGGCAAGATACATTATGCATGTGGAAGAAACCTAACAAATACCTTCGCGGCGTTTATTTACCTACCAAGAAAATAACAATCACACTTTTACAATCTTCTCTATAAAAAACGCAGAACAACGACATCCACAAAAATTTTTTCGCGGTTAAATTTTACACTGCCACAAGACACTTATGGCTGGTTTTTTTCCTCTGCGAAGTCATCGCTCGTCATCTTGTTGCTGGGCTCCCAAATGTACGCGCCCGCAGACCCCAGAGTTCAAGGCCGAGTGAATTTGCTTTCTTTTTCTCTGAGGCTCCTAGGAGAATGGTAGTTGTTCTGTGACTGTTTCAAGCTGTCAACTCCATCTTCATCACCGCCATGTTTGACATGTCTGCATCAGCACTGAAACAAAAAATAATAACCCATGTGTTAAGGATGAACAACCCAGCACAATCTGTCTTATCCATCTAACCTACAAACAAGACCTTTCACAGTGGTCCGACCACTCATCTCCAGCCATGAGGATCCGGACTGGAAATCATAGCTGGGAAACGTGGCACATAAATGTTAGATGGCTGGTTTTCTCGGGGTACTCCCGTTTCACCCACCCTTCGCATTCCAATAGCTTCCTTCAAAGGAACTGCCTACCACGCGCTTCAAATGCGTTGTGATGTACATGGGACAGCGTTATTTTACCAAACTATTACCCACGTACCTATTGTACTAATATACAAAACTAAAAGTTTCGGAAAAAGTCGGAACGTCATTAGTAAGACACCATGTTCATTAAAAACACTTTTTTAAAAGTCCCGCTACCGTCGTACTTCAAAGTGTACCAACAGGCAGTACAGTCATTTGGGGTAACTTTGTACCGGTCAGGGCAACTCTGTACCGCCAGAATTGTTTAAATTCAAAAGAAGTATTTCAGAATTTAAAAATACAGCTGTGTTCTAGATGAATAAATTCGTTAATATTGAAGTTTTCATTGAATACCACAGTGCTATTATATAAAATAAAGTGTCTGGTACAATGTTACTCCAAAATGGTAAAATGTTACCCCAAAATTGTACAATGTTACCCCAAAATGGTACAAGGTTATCCCAAAATGGTACAATGTTACCCCAAAATGGTACAATGTTACCCCAAAATGATACAAAGTTACCCCAAAATGGTACAATGTTATTTTAAAAAGGTAAAACGTTACCCCAAAATGGTACAATGTTACCCCAAAATAGTACAATGTTACCCCAAAATAGTACAATGTTACCCCAAAATGGTACAATGTTACCCCAAAATGGTACAAAGTTACCCCAAAATGGTACAAAGTTACCCCAAAATGGTACAATGTTACCCCAAAATGGTACAATGTTACCCCAAAATGGTACAATGTTACCCCAAAATGGTACAATGGTACCCCAAAATGGTACAATGTTACTCCAAAATGGTACAATGTTACCCCAAATTGGTACAGTGTTACTCCAAAATGGTACAAATTTACCCCAAAATGGTACAAAGTTACCCCAAATGACAGTATGTGAAACTCATACAGAAACGTGCACTGAACTTTGCCACAGACATTCCACCAATAAAAATATCATCACTGCATGGTATATAACGCAGCGCTAAAAGCACCAGTAGGTTTCTCTGAGCCAATTTGCTAAGATAAACAAAACAGCAATCCTAGACAATAGTTTTTGCAGGCTTTCCGAGTAAAAAGTTTACTCGAGTAACGTATATCTGAAGAACACTCTCTGACGCCGAAATTTCGTAGGCCTACATTTAATTGCGGCGCAAACATATATGTTTACAGAATGAGACGACAGCTGCTTATTGGTTGCTCGTTTATACAGCGATACTACATGAATGATCATGCATTTATTTACGTCTTTATTATAGGCTCGGTATCATTTAGGTGACGTCAAATTATTCTAGGGCCAATTGCAAAAGTGGCAGGAAGTTACAGTTTGAATTCTAGCTTGTGGCCAAAACAAAACGCAAATTTTTCAGGTCACTAGCAATAAATCTTACAATTTTTTCCCCCAGATTTTTACAGCAAAAGTATCACCAATTTTGCTATGGAAATAGGCCAAAACCAAACAAACTATTTTTTCCAAATGAACAGTGCATTATTCTGCATAACGCCTACGTAGAACTGTGCATTGTATCGGTGCTCGTAGCCCTTCATTTTTTTATTTTTCAAAGTATTCCATTAAGAAAGTTTACAGATTCATGCTTCGATGTAGGAAAAACTACCAATCATGTCCTTAAAGTCCCATAGCTAGGGACCCCTGTTTTACGCGAAAATAATAATTTTCCCCCAGTTTGTTTCAGTGCCTTACGTGCACATCTGCATCTATGCTTCACGGTCATTGGCAACGTGTCTATGTGAAGAGCCGTATATCTTTGACTGAGCCAATTATAACAACGTTCGTGCAACATTACACGGCTGTTATTTGCCGGTAGAATCCCAAGGCTCGTGACAGTTAAAATATCCAATCACTGACCACGAAGCAGAACTGCAGATGTGCACGTAAGGCACCGAAACAAAGTTGGGCAAAATTATTTTCGCGAAAAACAGGGGTCCCTACCCACAATAAAAATAAATGGAATCTTGCATGCTTGGCTTGTTGTGGCGATGCGGAATTCGACGCCCTTCAATGTCGCTCTTATAGCTCCATCACTTCTGAGCCTACAACGCGCAGGTAGGCAGACAACTAAGACATAACCCAAGGTCAAATCTAGTTTTAATATATATTTTTATACTTTATTTAATTTTTATATCTTGTATTTTATATTTTATATTTAGGTATATTTTTATGTTGTTTTACAGTTATATTATTTAGCCTATATTTGTGATTATATTATGTTTGTTTTAATATCAGATCGCATGAAAGATCTAACATCACTTAAAAGACACTGTAGGCCTAGACGCCAGGTCTATCTCGCTAATCATGTAAACTTCATAGGCCTACTGTAATATAAGCTCAAACGGTTCAGAAACTAACAGGGTTGCTAAATGCTTTTTCTAACACAAAAAATCACAAAAGTATTTATTTATCCCAAACATGCATATCCAAACCTAACCTATCCCAAACTTCCATACTCGTACCTAACATATCATAAAACATAACTTAAGGGTGCTCTGTACGGTATGTAAAACAGTGGGAAACATGTGTACCATTATTGATCATTTTTTAGAGAACGAATGAAGTTAAAAGTACATCGTTTTCGGAAGTAGGTGTCGTATTGTCGTATAATTGTCTAAGACATTTGGTATGTATAAAAACCTTTTAACTTTTTTAAGAAAAAATTCTGGAAAATTAGCCTTTTTGTAATGATTTAGTTAATTGTAGTAGAGTAATACAGCATAAAGAACACACAAAACCATGTCTTAGACTTGTCCCTTACCATGTTCTAAAGTATGTTGCAATCTGAACATTTCTGGAATAATTATTATCCTGTAAAAACAATAATCGAAATTAAATAATATCAATTTTTTACCCGACGAAAACAGGACATTTACTTGAGGAGATATGTTGTTTCTATCCCCAGTACCTTGAGTGAACGCGCAGCAGTTATGAGAGGATAATAAGTGACAACTCATATTACCAAAACTGACAGGAATTTTTTTCATCAGCTAGAGCCCGATTCTCACGAAAATGCCTTCAGTTAAACGGTAAATACGAGTGAGGTATAATTTAATTAATTCTTTTTGTGTACAATACGAAAATTCTAACCCGTAAATCGAAGATTCTAAATACAGTATTTTCACTTTTTCTATAAAAACGATGTGGAAGCTACCGATTTATATTTCCAGGTTTGCATATTCGTAATCTACACAAAATACTGAATAAAATTACACCTCACTCGTCTTTACCGCGTGATTGAAGGCATTCCTTCACTCAGATGATTGACCAACAAGCTTCTTCCCTTGTCTCAATTCGTTCATTACAAGATTATGTTTAGAACGATCTACGTTTTGAAGATACTTCTATTGAAAATCGCGTATAAGTTATATAATAAAAATAATCAAAACTAGCAAGAAAGCATTTTAGAACAAAATCATTAGAATAACAGCTAGCATAAGAGCCCCTTACTCATGCAAGTACAAGTCCAGAAACCGAAATTACACCGCCGTCCTTGTAAATGCATAAAACTGTTACTTTCGCAGTTAAAAATATAAAATTTTTCATAACAGTCTGTAGTTCATTTCGGTAAGTACTATCCATTTGCTCCTAATAGTACAAGTGGGTAGCCCCACGAATTACTTTATTATTTACTACCGGCTTGCAACCTCCACAGGGGTGTCAAAACAGCTGTCGTATAATCACGGAAGTTACACTGATATACAGGTTATTGGCGTTCAACCTGACCTACAATCAATACGCGTAATACTCGTGCCTCTAACAATAACACATTTTTTACAAGTGGGAAATGTACACTGTTAAAAATTTCCGTAAATTTACGAGCAATTTTACGGAAACGTCTGTTTAATTAACGGAAACATTATTTTGTAACACAATTATACATAATTATGTTTCATTAATTAAACATATGTAATACTGCGAGAAGAAACTAAGTATACAACCGAAGACATTATTGCTCCTGCATCCTTAAGAAGTCACATAAATATGAGAGTTTCCATAAGTGGAGCTAGTTGCCTTCCGTAAATTAACGAACGCTTCTGGAGAATTTTTTACCAGTACTTCTCCGTAAAACAACGAAAATTATTTTTAACAGTGCCACCTAATGTTTGTGAGAGTTTTTAGCAACTATTTTTTAGTACTCCTTAGTAACGGACTAAAAATTCCACTGGCATTCAGTACAACTTGAAATACTCTCACATATACAGTTATAAATTTTAACGGAAATGTACCATTAGTAAACAGAAATAGTGTTCGTAAAAGTAAAATACGGAAATGACTACAGTTAAATATACATTACGGAACCATATGTAATACGTCCGTAATTCTGCTGCGGACACTTGCACGGAAAAAATCGAAAATTTATGGGTTAGACAGATGTAAATATTACGGATGTATGTTAATAACAACGCCGGTAAATCTGTAAATCTGTATAAATAAATTGTAACATTGTATACGTGTAAATATGGCTCAGTTCCATGTGATGAAACTGTTTTACGGAAACTTCTGTTGAACTAAGAACTATGTTTCCGTGAATTCACGGAGGTATGCGGAGAAATTTTTACCGGAAATTCCGTAAATCGACGGAGAAAATTTTTTACAGTGTAGTCACAAGTAACTCCTACAAAACAAACGGTATCTGGCACAAATATAAACTATGTACTTTTGCCACGTGGCGCGGCGGCAGACGCACGTGCAGACAGATCAGCCTTATCGGAGCTGAGGAGTGCACGCGGGCCACGCGAGGCTGGCAGAGACAGGTTCTCATTGGATTGCGTGAGCGAGAGGCCGTGCCGCTTATCTCCGGTCCTCATCTTGTTGCCGCCTTGTTAGCGCATAGTGCGTGTGCCGTGCCAGCCGCGAGTCTTCTGTTCCCCTATCTCGTGCCACAACTACCGACAAGTGAACAACCACCTTTCGCTATCAACCGCCCGCCATCTTTGATACCAACGTCTCTCTTGTATTTTCACCGTAACTACAGAACTTTAAATATATGTATGTATGTGTGTGTACATAACTTATATATATATATATATATATGTGTGTGTGTGTGTGTGTATAAATGTGTATGTGTGTACATAACTTATCTGTGTAGGCTACATATCTTATATACACATACATACACATGCTTACATTCTGGATGATTCAGGACAGAGTGCGTTAATTATGCGTGAAGATAACTTACAATAAAAAGGAAGTGAAACATGTGTTTCCAACCTTTCTGTACTTAAAGTTAATCTTCGTGAGAGTAATGTTACCCTGAAAATGAATTTAAAGTTTTGTTTCGTTAAATAAAACAAAGCACTGACAAGGTCACTTGGTCTTTCATTGTTTTAATAATATTCAGAGTGTCGTTGCTTAACATCATGTGGTGGTTTACTGCATATTTAAGGAAATCATATTTTATAGTCGATTTTCAGGGTAGCATTACACCCACTGTATGGTAATTAACTTTACGGACAAACGGAAAGCACATTTTCGACTTACTTTTTCATAAGCTATCATAACGCAAAATTAACACTACTTATATGTACGCCTAAATACACAACATTAGTTGGACCGCATGGCTCACCCTGGCCCGTGGGTTTTGTTTTGCACAAGATATAACAAAATAATTCTGGATGAAGAGATAACTGAAGACGTATAGAACACCTCAAAATATTAGTTACGCAGACAGAAAAAGTAGGCTACTGAAATTAACTTACAACTTTGCTAAAATAATATTTCAGAAATATGTGACAACATAACTTGATACATAATTTGCTAAGAGTAAATCACATTATTTTAAGGTCATATTCCCATGTTTCTATTTTAATTTTCCTTGTATTAATTTTTTACGCTTAAGAGGGAGTATTAGACAATTTAAATGTATTTTCAGTTTTCGAGCCATAACATTTATTCAAATTAGGCCTATATTACCTAAATTTTCTCTTTAACAAAGCATAAAATATATTCTTGGTAAACGACTTGACATAAATAACAGGTAATGGAATCTTTCATTAATTTGTCATGAAGAACCATTGCAAAATAATTATTTAAAGTTGACCTATAATTCTCCGGCAGTGATTCTGCATGAAAAATTAATGAAAGATTACATTATTGTTTAGGCTAGGGCCTATGTCAAGCAGTTTACCAAGAATATATCCTATGCTGTGTCGAAGAGAAATTTTAGATAATACAATTTGAATAAATGTTATGGCTGGAAAACTGAAAATACAATAAAATTGTCCAACACTCCCCCTTAAACGAGAGCAGATGTCAAAAAATCTGCTTGGCAGTTTTGTTTGGAATGGTCTTCTACGTATTAGCTGATTTTTTTCACGGCAGTAAATACTAAGATGTTAACTAATTACATAATTAACGAAATCCTGGTTACTTCATTTCTTAGCCGGACTAATATAATTTATTGTCTTGAAAAAAGTTGTTATCACAGCAAAAGTTATTCTGAACAAAACTGCAAACAGACTTTTGTATCGCAAAAATAGTAGTAAAAGGGTAGCATGGCCTAAAAGAAAAGTAACGGGATTACACGGTTGATCAAAACCAGGATTTTTGTCGGAGAAAAACCTGTAAGCTGAGGTGGTATTTAGAGCCGATGAGAGAAAAGTGAGGTGAGAGACAACACAACAGCCATGCCCGAGCCGGGATTCGCACCCAGGATCTCTTGCACCATAGACCGGCGACCAACAGGAAAAAACCGGAGTTTATCTAAAAAATAATAATAACTGAATCGTAGCTAGTAAAATCCGGGTTCTATCAAAAGTAAAACCGGAGGTTGACAATTAAAAAAAATTCGATAGAGGTTTTTCTATCCACTATTCCTAGAGGTCAAGATTTATCGCGGGAAAACTTGACTGTTTGCTGGGTTTCAATGCACGTTAAGTTTATGACAATATAACTGGCATAGAATTGTTACCTATTTAACTGAGCCAATAAATATCCCGCTACTGTAATATCTGATGTTTATTATTGGTCTGCAGACAGCTACGTTGTATATCACCCAATCATACATGCCACAAGAAACTACGGTGTTTTCAAGGGTATTTTGGCACAAAAAAATGTTACGATATATCATCATCTCAACTATCCTCCT
>PNEQ01038391.1:0-16521 GCA_003012365.1 Medauroidea extradentata | reverse complement strand
TAACATCGTTGCTATCGCAAATTCAATTCCGGATAATGGCACAGTGTATCCTTTCACTAAATACTGCTGAGAGTTTTGATCGCTTAAACAAGTTGAATGGCCTGAACATGGTAGACCTAGGCTAACATTTGCATACATTTCATTAGTATTACGATTATTTTAAGACAGTTTGGTAGATTAAAATACACTTTCAAACTGATAGGGCCTGTTTTACAAATTAGACAAATCTCTAACTACTAAAATCAAACTTTACTGAATCAGCTGTAGATTACTGCAGCCCACGTAGGACCTATATTTATCTTTTTATGGCTTATTTTCTAAGTTGTTTCGTCGGTTCAGTATTGCGCATAATAAATGGATGCAAAATTAACGAAGCAACCTAATTTAAGGAAAAATTATAATAACTAGGTAGGCCTAACAGAAAATTTTATCTTCAATATTTAAGTTAAAAAAAAAAAAAAAAACACGCAATTTACATCAACACGGGTATTTTCATTTTTGTGAAACGAAATTTTATGCAAAATGTGTTACGGCATAACAATACTAACACTCAGTCTCTGTTAATACTAAAATTATACAACATACCAAGGCCCAGTGGCATATCATGGTCGTGTTCCAAGGTATGCAATATAAGCTCCGACTATAAATGTACGCTCTGAAAACGTGGACACAAGTGTGTCTACCAGTCATAGCCAATAAACGTGTGTTGTGTAAACTGAGGTGTATTATTGAAGAATAAGTCGCTTGCCTCTTGTACGCTACTGGAAGAAGAGCATACCTGCTTCTACAAGTCTAATGGTCCCACAGACAACTCATCCATATGCTACGTTTCCATGTCGGATTCAAATCGATCTGAAACCACTTTCGGGATTGAGAATGGTCATGTAAACGGGATCCAAATCGATTTTAGTCTCAAGGTCGTTCCAGCTAAAATTGGGATCGAATCGGATTGAGTTCGATTTGAAATGACATGTAAACATAGATCGTACCGAAAGGCTATCGGGATGAAATTCACACAATCTGTTGGCATCTGTTTACAAATAATAGTCCTAATAATGTCGCATGTACCGGTAAACAGAAATATTTGGACAACGGAAGAGGTGTTCACGCTTATTGAAATATTCTAAAAAAAAAAAAAAATTCGTCGTCTGTTGATGGTAAACGGACGAAAAATGCTGTTTCACTTACACGCTCCATTCGTTCATGCTCCTATTTTTGCATTAAGTTAGCGAACATTAACTACGACTATCAGTAATTTTTTCTTGTCCATTGTAGCGTGTAGATTACTTGTCTGATATTTTCTCCAACATAAACAGAAAAAATATGTGTTTACTGTTAATTTATGACATTACTACCAACTCACTTGCTGCAACGAAATATTTACCACCACACATTTCAACTAGCAGATCCACATCGATTTCAGTTCGAATTGACATTTTACATGTAAACTGGTATCGACTCAATACTGATTCAATCCTCGATTCGATTTCAATCACACATGGAAACGTAGTAATTGTTGAGTATAGTCACTGCTTAGCACAGCACGCCTTGCAACGCAACACGACCACGATACGCCACTGTCATGGCCCATTCAATGAATGCACAAAACACACGAATGCTCTTCAGCTAAATCTACTTGCCTAAATATGCTTACAACGGAAATGCAGTAAACAGTCTGTGGCCTATATTACGACAGTGTGGTACATAAATTAACTTAAGTCACGTTACATAAACACATTGGACTCGCATTCGGAAAGATCCGGGTTCGCTCCCCGGCTCCGGCCATCCTGATTTTTAGATTTTACATGGTTTACCGAAATCGCTCCATGCGAATGCTCGGATGGTTTTTTTTAACACAGGCCATGTCCGATTCCTCCCCCAGTTCCTGTTGTTTAAAGTTCTGTGTAACGGTCGCTAATTACCTCGCTGTCGACGAGACGTGAAGCCCAATAAAAAATCATAAGTTAGTATCTTTTTAATTAGGATTAAAATATGTACAGAAAAAAAAAGTATCCCTAGAACATGCTTTTCTTCAACTTCGCAAAAAACTTTTTAGCGTAAAATGTTTCTGGTTGCAAATTTTTGACGGCGTAATGTTGTAGAATACTTTCAGCCCAGCGCGTGAAATTACGCAAAAAGAATGTGTCACTCCAGGAAATTTCACTTACAAAATTGGGGGAAGAAACTCTTATCTAGGATTGCCGAAAAATATGTTGACCGTTTCAGTACCTACACATTCTCAGTGTACACTTACTTTTTATTGTGTACAACCTGTTCGCTCAACGGCGGCTTTTTTTTTTCTACGCCATTTCCATTTGGAAGTACCGAGCAAGAAGGTGAAGCGGTAATGCGTTGGACTCGCATTCTGGAGGACCCGGGTTCGATTCCCGGCACTGGTCTTCCTGATTTCGGTCTTTCATAGTTTCCCGAAATCGCTCCAAGTAAATCCTGGGATGGTTCCTTAACAAAGGCCATGGCCGACTCCTCTCCCAGCGCCTGTAGTACCAAGTTGTGTGTCACAGTCTATAATGACCTCGGCACCTAGTAGACGAGATGCCCGCTTACCTGGCATTGCATCCATTTGGAAGTTGACGGCGCTGAGGCTATTGGTTCAGAGTGACATAGGTAGTTCGCGAAAATGTGATGACCATTCTGGCTAAAATAATTATTGAAGAATTATATTTATCGTGATGTCAGGTGTAAACTTTTTAGTAGGCCTACGGTACACTCTAGCCATGTCCGAAACTAAGCTTTTACCTATTTAGGGTTTGAAAATTTAAGAGTGTATAGATTCGAACCAATCGAACGTTATAAAACAACGCTGCGTGTGGCAAAAGTTGGTAACTATATACCTTGTTCTTATTTCGATTGTTCTGTTTATTTATTGCTTTTCACTGTTGTATAAATTGTCTATTAGTTATTCTGTATAAACTATTTACCTGTTTTTTTTCCACGTCGAAAATTACTAATTCTACGACAGTATTTATTAACTTTTAGGGTTAATTTATTTACAAAATACTAAATTAATTTTCAAATAAAAAACTATTTATTAGTTAATTTACATTATACTGTTTTAATGGATATTTATGTTTTTTTCAGCCAAAAAGCAGAGTAAAAAATTTAAGTTAACAGCAGCAGACGAATTTACGGAGCTATTTGGGAATTTAGCATGCTACTTCACCTCAGTAAATTTTACACCATAAATCCTCAAATATTTTGTAACCGAAATAGTTGTTTCGAACACGGCTTCTAGATGCGCTTTGATTGTATTTTGCTCATTTCGTTTACATTATAACGTGGCAGTTAAATTATCTTATCATCAAAAAAGGAACTTAGGTTCTACAGTGCCCACTTTATTCCGAACCACTTATACAACGCCATTGTTTTCCGTATAATTTGGGTAAAGGGACAAACTCAACACTAAAGTACTAAACCCTGGATTGGGCATTAAATTTCTCCTTCAAGGCCGAGAATCGAACCGAAGACCCTAAGACCCTAAGATCTAAATTTATTTTTATAAATGTTTGGTACAATGACAAGGCTATTGCTTCGCCACTGCACATTCCCCACCTTTAAGTTGGCAAACTCAAGTGATTCCGATTAATGTGTGTTTTGTAGTTTGTAATTAGTCTATTACTGCGTTTAGAGTAACAACTCAATCCGGATTGAATTAGGAGTGGACTGAAGAATCTATATTCAAATTTTACTATAAACACGTTCCTGCTGGATTGAAGTAGGAGTGGAGTGAGTAATCCAGTCCAGTCGGCGAGGTGGACTAGACTGTACAATCCGGATTGAAACGTTTACACCCATAGGACCGAACTGAACGAAACCGAAGCGGTCGCCTTATTGAATCGTTTCTTTGGTTATTTAAGAGGTTAGAACCGTTATGCGCTAGCTAAATACAACTGTTTCATGTTATAAAAATTATTGGAAGTGCCGAATACATCTAAATAAATATCTCTACAGATAAATTCAAACAAAATATCTAGCAAATATTTGCCTCTGATTTTATTGACAGTTATTTGTTCTGTAGTTCAGTGTTTTGTAGATAGATGGCTCTAGTCACAGAATCAGTCCATGTTTACATGTCAGTCTGGATCGAAAATGTTACTGTAAACAAATTTCAGTCAATTTTCACTTTAGGTTTGCTCCATGTTGGAACCAATCCAAGTTCAATCCAGTCCGGAACTTTACTATAAAAGCACTATAGAGGAACGCAAGCACCCAGTACTGAACCCCAGGAAGTGACGTTACACGTCCAACAGCTCACAGCTAAGGGCACAGAAGACTAAGATGGGCGCCCATAAGGAGGGGCAGGGTGGGGCCCGAGCTCCCCCTAACAGACGTTCCACAATGTGTTTTGTTTTTTAATAAACCGTATAGCAAACTATTCGCAGTTTAAGTTTCGTAATCAGCGCGGTTTCATGTGTCGAAATATGCAAATGGCTATAAATTAATACACATACTTTATCCGTTCCTGTTGACATAAACATCTTGCCCCCTCTCCCCTTTATAGTAATTAGATGGGCGCCTTTGCTCACAGCTGACTCCCTCCAGTACACACTAGCATTACATTTTCACTATTGCTGTCGTTGATGGAGACGTATTGGGGCAGTATATTTAGATAGGTTTTTTTTAAACCATTATAACAAGTTAATATCAAATTGTGTTCTTTTGGTGGTTGTCTTCCACTGGCAGTGTTAGAGTAAATTATTAACTATAAAAAATATTTACAATAACAAAACATTTAAAAAATTGTGAAAGACGAAACATTTCAACAAGGCCTATGGCAAACAGGCAGAACATATATTGCAAATAATAATAATTTTGCTTGCAACTAAGGAGTTGGCTGGAATAAAGGCCTTAGTGAGAAAAGTGCGTTGTGAGGTAATGACAGGTATAGGAGAAATTCGTGCTTTTTTTTATTTCACGTTTCGGTAACATTATTCTCTCTTAATACCAATAAGTAATATATATTTACATTACGCAAATTAATAGTAGTTACTTTAAACACAGTCAAATATAAAACAAATTATTAATAGCGTAATCAGAACAGGCCAAGACAAATATTCATAACTTGGTGAAGAATTTATATATAGGTACAAATATTTGTAGGTGTCTTCTATGGACATAATCGAACAAGATAAATTGTTTGATTGAAGAAAAAACCTCAGCTTACTATAGCCCACGGTCGTAGAAGAACAGGTCTGGACACTCGCCTGGATATTTGACCCCCCTTGTTGTTTGGCTGCAGTTCACCAAGTTACCGATAATATTGTGTTTTATTGACGCTGATGTTAGGGCGGTCGGACTCAAACTCCGCCCACTTCCGTTCCACTAAGATAAACAAATTATCAATACGTATTTTTTATCAATTTATGAAACACTTCCTTCGCTCACAATTTTAAGAAAAGGCTCCAGCAATCTTTATGTACTTTATAAATTTAACAATGGAAAAAAAGTGGGCGGAGTTTGAGTCCGACCGCCCGGATTACAGCGCCAAAAAGTACGACATTCTCGGAAGCTTGACGAACTACAGCCAAACAACAAGGGGGTCAAGCAAAATACATTGTTAGATAGGCGAGTGTCCAGACCTGTTCTTCTACGACCGTGCTAACTCCTCAATTGGATAGCCGCCCAACGGCACGCAAGTTATAACTGCTTCTTAATCATTACCGAACCTTTCTTAAACTTTCCAATCCCCTTGACCTTGAGCAACTATTCTAAAAGAAAATTTCACTCCACCGTTCTACCTCCACGGTCGGAAATCGAACCAGGAATTCTTTGCCCAGCGGTCACGAACTAACCAGTGCACCCAACGATCAGACCCTACGGCGTTGGCCACGTGCAATAACATTAGACTATAACGTGGTCGGCAGTATTCTTTAAATTAAAAAAAATAATAATCACATCATTACCGTGGCCACAGAAAGTGTATACATTAAGGCCTCGCTCTTTAGTTTTCCAGTGGTTTCAAAAATATTTTTCAAACGCAAATTTATACATAATATCAAAAATTCATTCTTATAGTTTTAAGCCTTACATATCATCGTTTGTACCTGAATTTTTCTGTTGCAGTACACCAACGCATTTTTAGATTTTTGTCCCTGAAATGTTACATATTTTATGGTCAAAATATGCCAAAATGAAGCAAAATAATTTTTTGCTACCAAACGGTACATTATTTTAAGAAACGATCTGGCAAAATTGTGTATCGTATGACTGTCAACAGTCTCAAATAATTTTTTCACAGTATTTGGTTTTTAAAAAAATATTCCAGTTATTTGCAATTGTTTGAAATAAATTAAAGATCACAGTCTAAGTGTCGTTTAAATTGCAAAATATTAACTCCGTATATTTCATCTCATAACTGTCACACTGGCTTTTCGGAATGCTTGGCTAAGTCTTGTCCCTGCTCATTAGTACATTGTATCCAGCAGAGAAATCTCGCGCAGCGTTTTAGTTATTTACGGAAACATCAGACAACACCCGATATTTTAAATGGTTAGATAATCCCTTTATGGTTCAGAGTTCGGGGGAAAAAATCTAATTTTATATTTTTGTATAAATATATAATTAGAGCTACCCTACATCGTCTTTACGCAACCTCAAGGGTCGAATTTCGAACAATTCCTTCTCGGCGCTTGCATACGCCCTGAGGGAAACCAACACTCAAAATTTCACTTTGTAGGTCAAGCAGTTCGGGTTGTGGTATGTTATATCAGTCAATGAACCCTGTTACATAGAGATAACGCTGTATTATTTTGCGTATAATAATTTTACAAGATCGTAATCTCAAGTATCTGGGGGTGATACATAAGCCGTAAACGCCTGTAACAACAAAAACGCTAATGCTCTGGGCCTGCGTTCTGGATTTGTTTTGGCCGAGTAGCGAGGCACTATTTGAAAGAGCATCTGTGTTTTAAACATTGTCGTGTCACTGCCAAGTAAATGCAGCAGTAAGTTAAGAGTAAATATAATTAAATGTACTGAAATAATGAAATCATACAGCACTCACCTTAATTTTTGAACTAATGTAGCAAGATGTAGATGTTTTTATGCCGCGCACAAACACAACGAAAACTACCTCCGTTCCTTATAATATTCTTCTTCTTTTTCCACAAGCACGCACTCACAGTATAAAGCACACACAAAGGCAAAACCTTGGCAGACACAGACACGCAAAGGAAAGGAAACCAGATCTTCTCGAGAGATGCGGACGGACGGACGCCAGATGCCTCGTTCGAGAGAACTTAAAAATAAAACCTGGGTGGCAACGGGAGAGGGGGAGGCACGGTTTTGGCCCCTTCCTTGGTTTACATGCCCGCACGTTTTCGCGCGTTGGTTCCCTTCGTCGACATCAACGTGTTCGTCGGTACCGAGCGGCAGTCCGGCGCGAACGTCATCAACCGCCTACAATCACGAACCGAACTGACTGCCGCTAGAGGCTGGGACGCGAAGCTGCCTTGGGACAAGATGGCTGCCGCTGCCAACCCAACGAAGTTAAAATACACTACGCTTCGCCTCCTATTAATCGCGGTCGTTGTGCATCTCAATTGTATTTGAACTTTGAAGGGTTTGACCTGTTGTTACACTATAATTTGTTCATCAAATTAGCTTATTTATTGTTTGACGAAAATAGTAGGCCTATATTAGATTTCGTTTCTGAATTAACGTTTGACATCAGTCAAAACAAGTGCACTTTGTGGGAAAGACTAGAATTCAAGATAAAGAGCACTTTTGAAACATCTTTTCAAGAATAATAATGTCAAAAAATATATTTGTTGTTACTTCGGAAGTTAACTTTTGCACACGGTTGGCCTATCAACTAAACGTTTTGACTGTTACTTCTGTTGCCTTGTTTAGATAAAAAAAAAATGTAACTAGGTTTTTTATAAGTCCTCACTTTATCCCGAACCACTTACGATGCTGCCAACAAGTTTGCCTTCCCTTATCAGTAGAGTGACAATTGCCCATTCTATTGCGTATATAAACTGCGAAGGAGGAAAAAAATACGTCATTAAATTCCCAACCCCAGTTATATAAACATGCGTAACGTGAATTAGAATAAAAAACTGAGTCTTTTTTTGTTTTTGTCACGAGAGCAGAACGTTCTACTACCTACCGACCCGATGGTGCAGACAACACTGCTTCCGCTCTCACATCTCTTCAGATACAGAATAACAGCTTACAACACATCCCAATTTTGTTGTGTTACAATTAAACTCATCTCTAGCAATATCCTCCCCCCCCCCCCCACACACACACACAGACACAAACACATCAACACACACCAGTTATTACTTCCCTTCATATGACAGCCTATTTTCATAACAGAGTAATCTTGAAAGGGTGTGGTACGTATTTAATTAACTCCAAACGCGATGCATGATGTATGAAGTTTTTAACCGAGCGAGGTGGCACACGCTGACACGTTGGACTCGCTTTCGGAAGGGCCCGTGTTCGATCCCCGGCTTCGACCATCATGATTTCGGTTTTCCGTGGTTTCCAGAAATTGCTCTAGGCGAATGCTGGAATGGTTCGTTAAAAAAAAGGCCATGGCCGACTCCTCTCGTAGCTCCTGTCGTAGTTATGTGTCACCGTCATAACGACCTCGTTGTCTACGAGACGAGTCCTCGAGAACGCGAGTCAATCTTAGTTTGCCGTCTCGTTCGGTACGAAAAATAGAAAAAATAAGGTTTAAGGTAAACTAGGTACAGTACGTGGGAGGACAGATAAGGTAACTCGTGGGAAGATGCCAGCTGGGGGAAGATGACTGTCATACAAGGTTTTTTTTTTTTTTTTTTTACGTTTAGTTGATTCCTATTTTAACTAGTTTTAAAAAGACTTAGATAGAGGCACGATTATTTCGCGTATTGATTCTAAGTCAGGTTGAACGTCGATGATATATATTCTTCACTGTCATTACTGTGATAAGACGACAATTGTTCTGACACACATTTGACGACTGCAAACCAGTAATAAATAACGAAATAACTTGTGGTGAAATCACGTAGTTTACTCTGTTTCATATAAGTTTGGATAAATTTGACAGCAACTTATGGGCAATAATTTTCAGTATTTTGTTATTTGCTTCACAATGCAAGACATCTTTAGCTCTAAAATGAACCTGAGATGTCCGTTTCATCATTTGTACCGCAAAGTTTGTCTTGTGTAGTGACACAAATCACAAAATATTACAAATTATTGCCCATAAGTTGCTGTCAAATTTATCCAAACTTATATGAAATTGAGTATACCAGCATGCGCCGTTAGAAGCTAATGAATAATCGACAATGCCCAGTTCGTGTATAGGACTGAGAAGTCTAGGCTGCTACCAGATGATACGCGAAATAATCGTGCCTCTACTTATAGCTCATTACTGACTAACACAAATGTCTAACGAAAATTGTACCGTATCGTAATACATTTTACACAATAAATTAAAACATTGTGGCTTTTAACATTCCTTAGTTGCTGCATCTTCCACCGAGTTACCTTTACTTGCGAACGTTTCACATTCTTTATCAGATAAATGTGATGCTAATTTGTGAAATATTGTTTTAGTCGTTTAAATAATGTTTATAATTTTTTTTCTTTTAATTTGGGGGGCGGGGGTTATATATTATACTTTCACTTCCTCTCTCTCACTTTTGACATTTGTACACTGCACTGAACGTAAGGCACTGTTCGTAACATTTCCTAAACCGTCTAGTCTTCAAATATATTTATTGGCTTGGCTAATCAGTTCACAATAGGATTGCGGTATTTTTAAAGCTCATTTACGATTTAAGTTGCTTCGTTCACGTTGTAAAATATTGCAATATCCCGTGAACCTGCAAAAGTATGTATAATAAATTTATTTCTTGCGTTTTTTTTACAAAGTTCTCTTACACTCAGCCAAATCTCAAATAAAATACACAAGGGCAACAACTAAAATGAGTTGAAACATAATTTGAAACAAATCAAAATAATAGCTAAGCATACTATTAAATTATCAGTGTTAAAATGAATCAAGTGGACAGCTGCGCCAAAACTCGAACTTATATAATTATATACGTATGCTTTTAGTTTAGAAACGTTGCTACCCATTGTTTTCATCATTATAATGCTATTGTCTTTTCAAGATTCAAGAAGGGATACTTTTTGCAGTCTCGCTTAAAATAAATTTCCAGGTCGATTTTTTTCAATATTCTACTAAATTACGTGTAACAAAATAATAAAATTAATAGTAAATATCAATACGTGTTGTAGTCACTAATGAATAAGTCTAATATCTGGTGTAAATTAACTCACATCAGGGGACGTAGCCTTGATATTTATTCGGGGGGAAAGAGGGATACCAACTTGTGAATTTTCATAACATAATAAGGGGACACCGATCACACGTCATGAAGCGGGTGGTCCACGGGTCCTCCCTCGAAAAAATTTCTGTTTCAATGTGCAAAATTATGCAAATTAAGCAATTTTTGTACCTAAACAGTTAATATAACACTGCTCATTTTATCTTCATGTAGTTTTTTTTATTTCCGGGGGGGGGAGGGTTATATCCCGATATCCCCCCTCTGGCTACGCCCCTGACTCATATAATTACCTGCCATGTGCAAAGAAAACATTTATTAGACTACTTGCAATGGGAAATTCACAAGAAAAATCTGCCATGCTTTTCAAGTCTTTAGTTTTTTTAAGTTACTGTATTCAATTCATATAATTAGTATAAAAAGAATTAAGTTTTTGACAGTCATAAAACTAGCAAGTTGAATTAGCTATGCATTTAATATTGCAATAATTAATAACTGGAAATGGATAATAACAATGATCAATTTCAAGAAAAAAAATACATTTCATGTCATTACAATACGTTAAATAAAAGTGTAGCTAGCACCGATTTAATGCATGTATTGTATGTATAATCACAATGTTAATTTTTAAAATTTTAAACTTATTGTAGCACATATCACAATACTGCGAATTAAATGCACTGTAATTTGAAGTAATGCATTTTAAGTATACATATTTTGAAATATATCCTAGTACTTAGAACGCAGTTAGAAATTATTCATGTCTGAAATGTACAGTAGCAGTGTAATGTATACAAAATACGCGCGTAATTTTAGTGACTTTAATCTGGCGGAGCGTGCAGTTGTCGGCCCTGCCTTGTATTCAGGGTCGTTTCCCCGCTCTCTTCTCTCCCTTGAATATTATCTGGCGGTCTCTCTCTCTCCCCCTTCACGGCCACCCAGCCTCTCACCCACCCAACCATCTCGCCCGTCCCCACCCAAAGCGAGCGAACAAAGATCAGTAGACTTCTTCAACGTTACGCTTCATCCCCGAACTTTTTTTACCATTTCGGATGTTATGGGAAGACATGGCAAGACATATCACGTGGCGCGATAAGCGGCAGTCAGAAGTTTATCCACTATTCTACACGGTAGCAAATATTTTAATAATTCTTATATTTTTACGGCATTTGGTTTGTTTTGTAGACATAATGTTATGATTGGTTTTTACCACAATGAAAAGTTTTTAGCTTTCATAGATTTTGTATAATGGGCAGTGGCGTGTCGAAGTCCAAATTTGCCTAAAACGGTTTTATTCTAGATTGGAAACCCAACTGACTTAGAGAAATTAAATAATTTTCACTGATAAACAGTGTCACTGACTACACTAAGACATGCATTAAAACCGCTTATTTTTATAAGAATTTCAGAAAATTGGCAATTTTTTTTATTTCAAATTGACAGATTACAGAAGAAAACAAAGCAGATGAAAAGTATTATATAAAGTTACTGCCTTAACGTTGTGCTTTTAATGTATTTTAACACTCCAACAAAAAAATTACTACTTGGAAATTGTTTTGCCTCTTTTTAAGTAACTCGCGGTAAAAAAATGACCAAATTTGTTCCAGCAAGAAATAGTTTTTACTGGTTGCTGTAATTAGTACGAACGGATGTAATCCTCATTAACAGAAGAGCACAAATTCTTTAGCTGATACACAACTCACCTGACTGTTGGATGATTACCAGCCAATAACGAAAGATGTACTATTTTTACTAGTACCCGATAGTGAACACAGAATATTAAGGAATACAGAAGTGAAACAGCCGGTAGGACAGCGAACTCAGTCGCACACGCCAGCAGAAAAATGATTCCCTGGCCAGCAACATGGTGGACATTCCTCCGCCAATCAGCGTAAGGTGGCTGCATTGCTAACCGGCAGCCAGGCCAATAAGAAACTTGCCGTAACATGCAGGAGCCAAACAGCCACGGGGCTTGTATCAACAGCCTCGGACAGCCAATAAGCGACGAAGTTCGTCTGTATCAAATGAGCTGTCACGTCATTTCACGTCTGTATTACTATTTAGTCTGTGGATAATGAAACTAGCTTGTCAGGTGTAGTTTCGAGCAAGTAGGTGTATGTCGTGCTGGCCACCACGAACGAACTTATACAGCACCTGCACTCAGCTATACAGAATGTCCAGAAACTGCCGCATAAAAAGCATACCACGAGGCTTATGGGCTAAATTAGAGACGAAATTGTCTGTAGCAAAAAATTTGTAGGATGACAATTTACGTGCACAATGTGCCAACACGGCACGGAGTTAGTCCTCTCTTGCGCTCCACAGATATCTTACTACCATTGTTCTGGCCAACATATTATGGACACAGGTTTGACGATTCTACGTTTACTGGACGTAGCACATATAACATAATACTTGGACGTGAGTGCATGACGGAATTTCTCCGCGCTGTGTTGTCACATTGTGTCCGTAAAATGTCATTGTATAACATTATGCCAATATAATTTTCGTCTCCAATTTAGCCCAAGATTCTTGTGGTATAGGCTGTTCACTATAAACTGAGCACTCAGCAGAACTTGTAATGAATTTTCAATATGTTATATTCGGCCGATATATGTTAACTTTTGAGACTGTTGAAGCCTTTACACCGGTTTTTAGTTACATGGAAGTTTTCATGTATAAAATAGTAAAGATAACTGCAAAACGGCCCAAAGAAAATTTTATGCAGTGCTCACTTTAATGTGAACAGCTTATATAGGTACTTTTTATGTAGTAATTTCTCGACATTCTGTATATTATGGTTACTTTACTCTACAGGTTATCTTGTTGGGCTAGTTTGACGAGGGACAATCTCCACAGCAAGTATCACTGGTTATGGCTCAGAATGACTCGCCATGTTTTTTTTTTTTTTTTTTTTTTTTTTTTTTTTTTTTTTTTTTTTTTTTTTTTTTTTTTTTTTTTTTTTAGTACGGAAAGATAAAAGTGAAATTTGCTATTCTAGCGCAAATTATATTAACCTTGCACTACTGTACCGACAAGACGATTGATTTGCTAACATATTTTAAGTTTGCAAACTATCCAGAAAAGCATGAGTTTAAAAAAAAAATTAAATTTCCATCGCATTGGTTTAGAAACTATTGAACATGCACTGCTTATATGCTTCAATTGTGTACGCTTCGGTTTAAACAAGCGTGAAGGCACATTGTGTAAACCCCTGTACTGGACGCTTAAAAACTTAATTCGATTACTATTAGAACAGCTCAAGTTGCAATTTTTGCCTTATCCAGGCTAATCTCTGGACGTACTCAGTCATTTATAATGATAACATTTTCGGACGAAGATAATTTTCTGCATTGAGGAGCGGGAGATATTGGTATAGGAATAAAAATGGAGGAAAAAATTGAGTTGGTGTTTTCGAGTGGTTATTAATAATGAAAATACTTATTTGTTCAAAGTTCTCAGGGTATTAAAAATATACCTAAAAGATCCCACAGCAATGATGGACCTCATTGAGATGAACAAATAAGTTATAGCGTACTGTACACGTAGGTTATACAGGAGACGGCGCTCCATATACTGAATTTATCTTAATTTCTTCCTGATTCGAAATTTGGCAAGATTTATTTGAAAATATTTTCGTAGGGACTTATCATTACGCACATTGTATTTTGAAGTAGGCTATTAAAGTGTGATTATGATATAATCAAGCTAATTCAAAATTTAAGATAATGGTTAGACTATCTCTCACCATGTAATAAAGATTAAATAACTCCTAGTACCAACCACCAGGGCGATCGGGATTCCCGGCTTCCCGGCGGGATCGGTCCCCGGATTTTCGCATGTGGGAATCGTACCGGACGATGCCGCTGGTCGGCGGGTTTCCTCAGGGATGTCCCGTTTCCCCACCCTTTCATTCCGGCGCTGCTCCATACTCACCTCATGTCACTCCTCACCAGCGCTGAAGACCTCGATGTTAAGCGCTGACCAAAATCTCTCACTCACACTCTTAGTACCAATTTAGTCCACAAATACGCACATAATCGTAAAATACAAAGTTTATTTTAAGAAATATTGCCAATAATTGTTCGCACTCTTAATTTACTAAACGACACGTGCTGTAGCGTGGTACGGAAAGTACTTTTTTTGTATAATTATTAAACATGTTTCCAATAAGTTTATCTACGATAAGAAGATACACTACAAATTGCGTCCCTATGGTTTTAAAAAACGCCGTCCACTAATTAAAAAAAATATTTCCAAGATACTCAAAAGTGCTAAAAATTACTTTTTGACGCTGATGTAGCTGAGAAAATATCAATCGCAATCGAAAAACAAAATCATAGAAACATGCACTGGACTTTACCACATACTGCCAACTAATAAACTAACAGGATTGTCGCTTGAATACCAATTAAAAAACACGTTATACGAAAACACTGCGAGCTAGTTTAATCCTTCGCGCCTAGAGGCGATCAGGTGTTTGACGGAAGTGTTATATTCGACTAATCGCAATACCAGTTTCCGTGGCTCAAACAAATGGAAAAAAATAAAAAATATTGTCCACCAACTCTTAAGAGTGGGTGCTGAAAACATACATTTATTTCTACGCTTTTTTCGCAGCCAATATAGATAAAATACTTAATGACAATCCTAGATAATGGTTTTTGCCAACTTTATGAGTAAATATTTATCCGAAATTACAAATTTGTTATACGTGATCTCTTGCGCCGCAGTTAAATACACGAGGTTCCGGCGTCAGAGATTGTGCCCCAGGAGTTCGTAACACTGAAGACAATTTTGTTTAAAACGTTGGCTATAACTATTGTCTAGGATTCGTATTGTTTAATTTTCGCAAATTGGCTTCAAGAAACCTACAGTTATCGATTAATGCTTTTAGCGTTGAATTATGTACCAAACATATGTTTCAAAAATACGTTGATTATCGGCCTATATAGTATCCACCCCCTGCACGGAATGATACGCTAGTACCTCGTAGCGAAGCAGCAGGGTAATTGAAGCGGAGTCCTCTGGAACATGTCTCCATTGTTTGTGCTGGTAGGGATGCAGCGCGCGTACGAGCGACACGGCTGTATCTGCCATCTCTGGAGACAGTGACACATGCCTCGTCGCCGTACGACGTGCCTGCTGCCGTCGTCCCCTTTATGATCGGGGCGCCATCTGCTGCCCAGAGGATCCTCATGTCATCACACACACATGCCTGCCTCTGGTCCCGGCCGGAAGTTCGCGTCACAAGCTGCCTGTTAAATACACTGCTGACAACCTTCTTTTACTGCACTTCTCCACGATCACGGTCCAAAAAAGTAATAATAAAAATATACTTAACTGCAGAGATGTCGATTTTTGCTGCCTCACATTTTCAATCTGATGATTAATTTTTTTTTTTACATAATTGATGTAAGCGATACACAGGAATCAATTGAAATGTACTGTAACCAGTATTATGTTAGATATGAAATACAGATTTGTAATGAAGGTAATTTGGGTTGATTAGTGATAGCATGTATATGTTACTAGGTATATCACGATAATTTATATATTGTAATCTTCACAATTTTAATACTTTAGTGATAGACCTACTAGACTGTGTAAAATGTTTCAAATTACTGCGTTTTGTAATCTATACCAAAGTGCTGGTTAGATGTAAAAGAGGACATGCGTGGTTCTAATCTTGTTAGCCTATATAAAGCATAAATAAATGCATATACATAATAGAATACTTTTGGCATTTGACTTTAAGTTTCAGCTACTTTAAAGGAATTCGTTAACACACAATGCAAACGTTATGTTAAAGTAACGACAGTTAAAAACGTTTGAGGATCTGTTTTTTTTTTTTTTGTGATAAATATAAATCATTATACATCTGCAATAAGGACATATCACGCAAATATTGCTAAAATAATCCCAATTATTAAAATGCTTTCTATTTGTGATAATATTTTGCAGAACAAAAGCAACGCCTTCTATTGACGAAACGTTCAGTTCACTTACGAATACTTCTCTATAGGCCATTCGGAATAAAGTGAGCACTAAAGATTTAACCTTTGAAAAAAATCACTAGCCGTTACTGCATATACATCACCACTAACAAGAGTTACTTTACTGCTTGTATGGTTGGTAGCGATTTATTGTACGTAGTTCCGTGTATTTTCGTATTTGAATACAACATTAGTGAAAGAACATATGACGAACTCGACCT
>PNEQ01038390.1:0-41940 GCA_003012365.1 Medauroidea extradentata | reverse complement strand
TATAAATCTTGTGGATATACTCCATTGCGAGCGAATGTTGCGTGTTGCAGAACCCGCCCCCTCCAAAAAAAAATTAGCTTTTGTCATCGCACATATTAGAATACATACGATTCTGGACAGGAATATAGACGTATTCAGAAAGACGGCACGGAGAAAAAATAAACACTAACGACACAAATTCATTCTGGAATGAAATATAGCCGTATGAAGAAAGACATTAAATTAAAAGAAGAACTATGAAATAAAACAACAAACTTAGGTGTACGAAAAAGATGACAAAAACGGGAGAGCACAACTATGACAGCCCAAACGACAAGAGACGCGACTGAATGTGAACACAGAAGATACAGCAAAGAAAAGAGAAATGAAAATTAGCCGACTTCCTTCGTCGACAACTGATGCTATTTATGTTCATGTTTTTTTTTTTTTTTTTTTTTTCGTGTCGTTTTCCTTCATATAAAGACAATATTCCTTTCCTCAATAAAATTGTTTATATATATACTGGCTTTCGTGTCATTTTTCTGGATACAACTATAATCATTTCCGGAATTGTATGTATATGGTTATTCTCAACATGTATTACTAGCTTTTTTTTTCTTTTACTGTGGCGTTTTCTGCAACTCTACAACGTTCACTCGCCAAGGCATAGTATGTCCACAGAAAACTGTGCAGTTTATAAATAGTGAAATATTTAACCGCCTCGAGCGAATAACTTCAGAAATTTGTCAGAGATCGTCACTATCCGTGAGTGTTTGGACATCTTTTTAAAGAACAATGATAAGACATTAGCGTAACGACGCGACTAGCATTATCTCATGTCACATACTTGCACTAAATCAGTTATTTACGTTTACCTATAATATCGTTATTTGTTTGAATAGTGACACATTTGAAGGGTTAGGGGAGAGCTTAGTTGGAGCTGATGGTCGAGATGTGCGTCCTAAGGCCGTACATATGCTGTTAGGATAAACGGAGCACTGCTTACAGTTTTCCGTGAGTTTTTAATACGAAAACTTCCAGGTAACAAAAAACTAGTGTAAAAATTTCACAACTATTAAAACTTTACTTCTATATCACCAATAATTACTTTTATCGTTATTACAGGTATTGGAAAGTGCTCTGTTTAAGGACGTTGGACCCGTAAAAATTCAAAATATTATATTTGTGCCAAACATTGGTCAACTTTTACACATAAGGTGACATGTCATTTCCCCAAATAAAAAAAAATAGGTCCCATTCTTTGAGCATAATCACCTATCAAAGTCGCAAAATGGCAGTTGCGGTGTAGCCTAAATAATAAAAAATAATTATTTTGCAGAAACAAGTTAATTCATATTAATTTTTAATGATGTGAGCTACTTCAAGACACTTTTGTGAACACAAAGCGATACGTTTTTGTATTTTAAAAAAATGGATGAATATGAGTAAATTTTTGCATAACTTTGACTTTTGGCTGCTACTGAAATTTTCAACACTAACTTTTGTCAACCATGTCATAAAATGCATTGATACACTGACTATCAGTTACTGTAAATTTGAATTTATTAGTTAATTACTTTTTTTGATTTTGGCTACACCGTAATGGCCATTTTGTGACTTTGATAAATGATTATGCAAAAACTATGGGGCCTAATTTTTTTTATTTTGGGACATGACGTGTTAACTGATGTGCAAAAGTTGAACAGTGTTTGGCACAAGTATAAAAAAAATTAAATTTTACGGGTTCAACGCCCTTAAGGCCTCGCTCTTTAGATTTGCAGTGGTTTCAAAAGTGTTTTTTTTTAACGCGAATTAATACATATAAAAAAATTAATCTTACAGTTTTAACACTTATATATTGTCGTTTGTAGCTGAATTTTTCTGTTACAATACATCAAACGGATTTTTAGATTTTCGCACCTGAAATATCACATATTTCGTTGTCAAAATAAGCCAAAATGAAGCAAAATATTTTTTTTGCTAGCAAACGGTGCTTTGTTTTGAAAAACGCTCTCCCAAAATTGTATATCGTTTGACTGTACACAGTCTCAGATAATTTCAAAGTATTTGGTTAAAAAATATTTGAGTTACTTGCAATTGTTTGAAATAAATGATTGACCATGGCCTTAAAGTGAACCACCTATAGAAAGATTTTACGAGACGTTTTACTCGACACAAGTCGTTTTAACTCCGCCGACTATGTGTAACAGCTCTTCCATTACCCATTTCTGTCCCGGAAATTCTGTCATAAATGACATAACCCTTGATATTCTTATGCGAACTATCTCTTTTCATATTATTATTATTTTTGCTGATTGTTTACGATCTTGTGTTTTTCTTATTTAAGTTATATATTGTATTTTTTCTTTGTTTGTGCAACTGGCAATAAGGATATGTTAGAAACGGCAAATTGTAAAACGGTTTTGGAGCTGAATTTTGTACGTGTATAAACAAATAAATAAATAGAGTTTACTTTTAGAACGTAATGGACGCCGACATACACACGTGATTATTTGAGTAGGCTTGGTTTTCACACAGGCATTTCAGCCCGACACAGTTTTACAATTTATTTAATGTTTGATGGATCCGGGCAATCGCGACTGTGGCGCACACACGCAAACATGTGTTCTGTAGCCACGACAAACTGGGCACTCCCGCTTTTAATCAAAGCCGTGAAAACACTGGGTTTATTTGATCTGAACTTTGTTGGATGCCGGGTGAAACCACTCGTTATCTGTAACGCGCACAATTTCCAGCCTAATGGATCTTGATAATTAACAATTTACTAGAGTTTACACACAGCACGTGTTTAAAGTAGTTGGCGGATTTCATATTCAACATTTAAATTAATTCCGGATGTTTGGGCAAAGTGCATTACTTGTTCGGCAGTTGGCACTTGCAAAATGAAAATAATTGTGGACTGGGTTTCGTGCTGAAAACTTTGCTGTTTAAAATACGTGAAAAACACAACTATAACAGAACATAATATATATATCGAATGATTCACAACTTTTAAATGTACAAATATAAAATTATCAATGACGATTTAGAAATCTTAGTGGAGAATACTTGCTGGCGTAGTATATCAATCAAATACGTGTAATATGAAATTTATTTGAAAATGGAAACTTACGAGGGGTACACACACAATGGGAAATCAAAGATTTTTTCCCCGGAAATGCACATGCATACCTGTAATATTCGGTCATAAAATCTTTGGCAGTAAAAAGGGCAAAACTGAATATATCTGGCAGTATACGGCCGGTTGTAGTTTAGTATTTCTTAGACAAGCCTTAAATTAGAAGGGGTAAATGTACGTTTTAATTCATGCACTTAAGAATAACTTCATCCCACAAGAGAAGGTGAATTTACTAACCTGACGAGGGAGACACGCTTCACTTACGTCTGAAAAATTACCACAAAATGTAACAAATACCTCGCAAATAATTCAGAAATGTCATTTACTGAATAAAGAAAATTACTAAGAGTTGCTGCACGCGATTTGGCACATGAAATACAGGGTTGATAATTTATCCAGATTCTTGGTACATATTCTTCCGATATTCGAAGTATTGCGCGCTAAGTACCATGGACGAGAAAATGGCTAGGCACTTTTGTAAAGTGTTCTTCAAATGACATGGCTCAATAAATAAACTATTTAAGGACATTGGTGCGTCGCAGAAAGCAGTCGTATCTAAGAATAAGCTGCTAACTGGCTCATAGGTTTTTTAAACGCTTTCTTACCACTACTGTGCTTGAAACCATCCCGTATAGTATATTAGAAAGAGCGTCAGATATGGTGAGCTAGTGAAATTCCAGAGAGTCAGGATATTTCTTGTGTGTGCTCTGCGGTCTGACATCTAGCGGAGTTCACGGCAAGTTCTTAGGTTACACATCGCCTCTCCGACAGGTAGAAGGGAGCATCATTTGCACCTTGAAAATCCAAATCGTCCCTTTTGGAAACTTCATAAATAGTACTATTTTGCACTTTCAAAATCCAAATATCCCCGTATGAAAACTGCGTAAACAGCACAACTTCGCACCTTGAAAATCCAAATTTCTCTTTAGGAAACCGCTTAAATTCTACAGTTTTGCACCTTGACAATTCAAATCTTCCCTTATGTAAACTGCTTATATACCACCGTTTTGCACCTTGACAATCCAAATTTCCCTTTATGTAAACGGCTTGATTTACACCTTTTTGCACCTTTTGAAAAAAACATGATATACTCTTCTTCAGGGATTTGAAATAATATAAAAGTGAAAAACAAAATTATTAAATTATTTTATAAAAAAATCCTGTATTCACATGCTTAGAGAAATTGTAAATTTTCAACTTTCAGCTATGAAATAAATTTGTAAATTTTGATAAAACTAACACGAAATGAATAAAAACTATTTAGACTAATGCATTATGCTAAAGTATTCGTGAACTATTTTTTACAAGATGGTTTTCAAACAAAACACTTATAAATTTTGTAAAAGTGGTACAGGCGAATTAACTTGTTAGTAAGGTGAAATATATGCAATGAATTTAGTTATAATGCTATGTTTGTGCTAACCGTTGAGTGAATTAGCTGAAAAAATAATAATAGGGCTCTGAAAGTGTTTACTTCAATGTTAAAACCCTAAAATGTCGTAAAGTTTGTGATATAAAACTTACTATAGGTTCAAGTTTGAATATTAACTTGTAAATTGTCAAAAACATTTGCCTTCGCCAGTACACTTTAATTTATTCACGAGTGAGTGAGAGATTTTGGTCAGCGCTTAACATCGAGGTTTCAGTGCTAGTGAGGGGTGACATGAAGTGAGTATGGAGCAGCGACGGAATGAATGGGCGCGGGAAACGGGAGATCCCCGAGAAAACCCGCCGACCAGCGGCATCGTCCGGCACGATTACCACATGCAAAAATCCGGGGATCGACCACGCCGGGAATCGAACCCGGATCGGCTTGGTGGGAGGCGAGAAGTCTGACCTCTCGGCCACCGTGGACCCTAATTTATTGACGAACTCTATTATAACACCACCTGTCATTCAACTGATGATTATTTCACTCTTTCTTTCTTCACGTTTTCATAGGGTTTGAAGTGTTGTACACACGTAGGAGAATATGGTTTTACAGGCTTTACTTTCCATGTTGTAAATCGCCTGAGTAACAGGAAGAATGCATTAGCTTATCGCAGTTTTCTTGTGCAGCAAAATTTTGCAGGAATCGGTTGAAAGTTTCTATCAGTTATACGAGCCTCATTTTGTCGATACATATTATAAACTTACAAGAAAAAATAATTTTATATTGTAATATTAAATGCTTTTAAATTATAGTCTACTGCCAGCACAAGAAGTGTTGTAAAAATCGATTTGTAGACGCAACATATTAGTGCAAACACTTTATATGCCACTAGCTGTGCGCCCGCGGCTTTGCTCGCGTGTGTTGATCATAGCAGATAATACTGTATTTGCTTCAATTGAAAAACATATTTGTACACTTGATTTATATTTCAGTCATCAAGTGTTAGGATGACAAATCTGCTAGTTGAGTTAACTCTGCAGCAGGATAAGTAGTTATAGCTGTCCACGGAAAAGCAGTCTTAAATAACTTTCTCCTTGTCACTAAAAGCGACTTAACCTGTGCTTTATTTATAGTCACAGCAAAGTTGACGTTGTGGGGTAATTACAGACACCTAAATGTAAATGGGTAATCGAATGAAATACACAGTTTACGTGGTATGAGGACTGATTTCCGCAGAACACAACCATTGGTGACAGTGCACTCAGTAACATACTTAATTTTTCAAAATATTTACGTGAAGTTAAGTGCCATTACGTAGTTCTGGCGGGATAACGTTTTGCAGAAACCTTGAGGTTAGTGAGATAGTATATGTCGGATGACACTGTCGAGGAACTTTAGTGGATAGTGGACTGCATAATACATTTCATCACTTTTGAACTTCATAAAAATTGCACTAATATAGTCTGTCTTGCAGTTTGTGTGTGTCAGAACGACATAAAGCTGCGCCACATAACGTCGAAACTATTCATAATTTCCTAGTCTCATAGAGGTTGTACAACACGTCTCGATAGAACTGTACAAGGCCGTAGAAGAACAGGTCTGGCCTGGACACTCGTCTGGAAACTTGATCACCTTGTTGTTTGTCTGCAGTTTACCAAGTTACCGAGAGTGTTGTGCGTCTTTGGTTCTTCAATCAGGGCAGTCGGGCTAAAACTCCGCCCACTTTCTTCCCACTTTTTTGCAGTATTTACATAATAAATATAAATAGTTAGTCAAAACGTTTGTTTTAATCAATTTATGAAATAATTCCTTCGCTCACAAAACTAAAGCAGGGCTCCAGCAATCTATATTTACTTTATAATGTAAACACTGAAAAAAAAGTGGGCGGAGTTTGAGTCTGACCACCCTGATTGCAGCGTCAAAGACGCACAACACTCTCGGTAACTTGGTGAACTGCAGCCAAACAACAAAAGGGTCTATCAAAATACATTGGTAGGTAGGCGAGTGTCCAGACCTGTACTTCTACGACCGTGGAATTGTAGAACGATACTACTGTATAATTTATTTTTCGCTGCTTGTATTTGCTTTTCGCGTCATCTGCCTTGAAAGTTTACAAGCTAAGCTACTTTCTTAATAACAAAGCTGTCTTATAAAGTAAAAAATTTGCATTACTTTTTTTAGGTACTTACGTAAGCATCATTCTGACGCTAACACCACCTCAATATTTCTACTGGTTAGATAAGTATCATCGACTGATAGAAAACAAATTTTATGCCTTTTTGCCCCTTTAGGTGTCAAATTTCAAAAAATATTAATTTCACATCCTAAATATTTGTTCAAGTAGCCAAGTGAAGTGAAAATCACGACGATAGCTCGTTCAGTCGAAGCAAAAGCGATCATTCTTTAAAAATCACAAATAACCCCTGTACAGTACTCACGAGTTGGAATTTTGAAAAATCTTAAAACTCTTTTGCGGCCACTTACCTAATCATAATTCTGAAGCAAAAGTAAACTGAATATCTCGATGGGATAGACAAATATCGAAGATTTATCTAAAACACGTGCAAGGTCTTTCACATCCTTAGAAATTTAATTTCGAAAATCCTTTGAATCACATTTTAGACTATTTTACTGGTGTCTCTTGGACGTGAAAAACACGACAATAGATCTCTGGGTCCAAGATATATCGGCGATTAATTATAAACACGTTTTATCAATTTTCAACTCTTTTCACTTCCTTAGGTGGGAATTTCGAAAATTCGCGTAATTACTTTTCAGGTATTTGAGTGAGCACCAATCTTAAACAACTGCAATGTGGTCGATATATATCGTTTGTGAATAAAAAAACATTTTATACTTTTTTACCACTTTAGGGCTGAATTCGGAAAATATATTTAAATTATGTTTAAATATTTACATAAGCAACAATATAAAGCAAAGAGCACTTCGCTATTTCAATAAGTTCGATAGATATAGAGGAATAATCGGAAACACAATTCACGTATTTTCACTCCCTTAATTATCACATTTAGACACACGCTGTGGTCCTCTCATATTCATTCATATATGTAACCAATTTAAGTAAAAATCATGACGATAGTCAGTTGTGCTTCAGTGATGTAGACGATTAATAGAAAAACACATTTCGCCTATTTTTACTGCTTGGGGGGTCGAATTTCGAAAAAATCGTAAAATTACTTTTTGAGTGCTTACGTAATCAACATTTTAAAGTGAAAACCAAGCCTATATCCCGAAGAATTCGATAGGTGTCGATAGTTAATCGGAAACACATTTACGGTCTTTTCACCCCCTTAAATACTGAATTTCGAAAAATCCTGAAATTGTCGAATATGCATTTTATGTGTGTCCTATTAAAGTAAAAATCACAATGATAGGTCATCGGGTTCGAGTCTATCGACGCTTCTTAGGAAATATAATCGCCTACGACCGGAGAGAAATTACATATAAAATGTCATATTCTAGATCCAATGGTTTGGGCTGGAGTTTGATATGTTAGCTTAACATCGAGGTCTTCAGCGCTGATGAGGGGTGACATGAGGTGAGTATGGAGCAGCGCCGGAATGAAATGGCGGGGGAAACGGGAGATCCCCGAGAAAACCCGCCGACCAACGGCATCGTCCGACACGGTTCCCACATGCGATTTTATGTATAGAGATAATGTAAAATGTTGGACTAGTATTTAGTTTAAAACGGTGTATCGCAATATTTATTGTTTGTTATATTATGTAGGAGTCCGTAAACATTTCTCGACATAAAAACATAAAAACTGTATTTCTTCATGCTCGTGTAGTTACGGAATGGCGGACAAAAGAAAATATTCATTAGTATCACATCAACAGCGAATTAAACACATAGAGAACTACAAAAGCGCCAATGTTTCACCTTAATATAAGGGATATATAATTTTACTTAGTTTTTCACGTAGAAGTGAACTATGCATTCACTATGCAAAGCTAGAAACTAGAAATGTGATATTAAAAAACTTTGCAGGTTTTTAATTTAGAATGAGGACGGAAAATGTTCGTTAAAAACGAGAAACCACCTCCGGTTTAGTCGACCGCCTCTGTAACGCGTATGAGAATGCGTTATTTTTAAATATTCGATTCAGGGCTACGAAGAGTGAACTTTATACGGTATTATTCAAAATTATATGGACACTTTATAATGGTTGTAAATCGTGGCTGTATTGAGCTAAAGTATCATATGAGTATATGTATCGAAACGGTTGCTCAAAAGGTATTTTTTGTTACAATGGTCTTTAGCAACAGTGCCAACAGATCTAAAACATAGTTCGTTCAGAATAAAGTCTACACTAAAACTTTACCTTTGAAAAACATCACTAGTCGTTACCGCAAATAAATGAATATTAAGGCCTTGTTTCGGAGTTTTGCAGTGATTTCGAAAATATTTTTTTTATTGCTACCTAATACTCATATCAAAATTTCGCTGCACAGTTTTGACACTTATGTGTTATAATTTGTTGCTGAATTTTTTTTGTAGAATTATACTGAGCGGTTTTTTTAGATTTCATTACCCAAAGTACCACGTTTTTCGTCGTGAAAATAAGCGGAAAAGAATGAAATTATTTTTTCTGCTAGCGAATGGTACACATTTTAAAAAACGCGTCCACGGTATTGTGCATCGTGTGATTGCACATTGACTCAATTTTTTTCAAAACTTTTGGTTAAAAAATATTTGAGTTATTGGCACCAGTCTGAAAAAAACTCGGGAACAAGCCCTTAACTATAGATACCGTATTGCTTGCACGGTTGGCAATTTAATTACGCAATACAGTTCCGTGAACTTCCATATTTAAATAAACCTATGCTGAAACAAAAATAATCGAAATCGACATAACTGAGTGTTACATAATCAATAAACTTTTTTTTATCAAACTGTATACTTCCCTGCTGAATGCACAATTTATATTACACGTGCAAACATCAAGTGACGTGTCCAGAGAGGTTTGGAATGTTCCGTCGTTAGCCATTACGAGCAGAGAGATACGGCTGCAAATACAAATTTAGCCAGACTTTTCAGAGTGCTCACTGTTTACCTAACCGCCCATAACTTATCTCAATAATAACGCTATTTACGAAGACTTGAAAGTGTCTCCTGATCTTTTTCAATAAACCTGCATTTGCAAGAAAACTGTGCTGGTATGAAAATTAAGCTAGTAATAGCGTGAACTTACAAGTAGTTTAAATTATAGACATAGTATTAAAATTATGGGAATAATGGTCTCTGTGACCAAGGATGAAAAAAGTTTTCGAAAATACGGATGGAAACACTTCCAGATAACTCAGTAATATCCGCTGTGGTAGGAAAATGTAGGAAAAAATAACTAAGTGGGAAAAGGTTAGTACGTATTCACTTACCAGATTAATGGTCTAATGCTCATATTTTCTCTTTGAATTCCAACAGCAAATTAAGGTTAAATGCGACGCAAATTAAAAGTAAACTGTGACGTATTTACGGTTAAGAAAGGACGCAGGATAAAAATGATGTATGAATACTTACGGTAGCAATTTGTAACGTAATTAAGCCATCACTTTGACTTTTAATTACTTTCAGCAAAAAAATTTTAAAATATACGCATTGCCTAACAGTAACTTACCCCAGGTTGAAAAAAAGAACATTCTCTATCCTTTATAATTAATAATTTTGTGTTAATTTTCTATGATTTGTTAACTTACTAGAAAAGTAAGGTTACTGTTTCGATATTTCAGTTCACGTTTCTATCATACTAACCACAAACAAGTGAGAATTATATTTCTTTCTTTATGCGTACTTTTAGGAGCCCAGACGTAAAGACTACGTTTATATAAAACTATAATTTTAAATTACACACCACTGTTATTTGTTTCGCAACAAAACGTAATGATTGATGATTTTAAAATTGATGCGTCATTAAATGGTTTCTTAGCATATAAGGTTCCTAATTAATAATCAATTTTATTGCTACCGTGTACAAGGATGTTTTAATAAGCTAAATTACAGCTTGACGAACACATATTAAAATTTTTATTTGAATAATGTAGAAATAAATCCACTTCTTATTTATAGGAATGTGGGTGACATTTTTCTATTTCCTACTTATTATTATTTTCGTTTTAAAACATCTGTCCATTAAGGTGGTTTCACACGACGCAAAACAGGTATCGAATTCGTGCCAAATGTCGATTTGCGTTATAAATTTTTCCGCAAGATGCTGCGATAGACACTTCCAAGTGCTAAATCATATGATAGGGTTGTAAATTACATAGAAATGATTATT
Organism: Medauroidea extradentata; assembly: GCA_003012365.1. Taxonomy (NCBI): domain Eukaryota; kingdom Metazoa; phylum Arthropoda; class Insecta; order Phasmatodea; family Phasmatidae; genus Medauroidea; species Medauroidea extradentata. Next base: position 31,152 of record PNEQ01038390.1, on the reverse strand, counting down.
CTATTTGTCGTTGTATGCTACGCGTTACATAACCACGTAAATAAAAAGAAAATTATAATCTGTATTGTGTGAAGAGGAGTTCAGGGAAAATAAATTTATTCATGACAGAATTGACTTCTGTACTACGTCATCTTAAAAACACACGGAAGCTTAAACATGTCAACCGGACCCAGAGACCCACTTATTTCGGCAGAAGTGCTGTCCGTACACCCACGTGACAAGTTGTTTTAATGAAACGCATTCTAAGCAGTAAGCTGACTTCTGTTCTGATTGCCTGATACTGTGTAAGCTAGTGAAGCGCGGAGTAAAGCGTACTGTAACAATTTGAAACGTTTGATCACATTAGAGATAAACGTTAGTAAATATGTTCTCTTGTCCGCATAAGCGTAGCGGGCACATTACCTAGTATTTTTAGAAACACCACAAATATAAAGTGTAGATTTATAAGAACTGGCTGAAAAAGTATAACTACGATAATAATTCAATATAAAAAGTAATTATTTTACAAGCATTATCATCATAATTTTTAAAAACTATTTTGAAGTTTGGGGGAGGGACGCGTGCTCCCCCCGCCCTGTGCCACCACCTCCCGAGGCTACACATATGCTCTTTGGCCCACTCACTACCACGGATGTTCAAAATTGATATTCACCTGCATACGAAAGTAGGTGCAATGTAGTGACGGATTCACGGATCCGCACGCAAGAGCGCTTGGGAACTGAACAAGATAATTTTTCATCACGAATAAATATTCAGGAAACCGTTACTAGCTCCTATAAGAACAAACTCTCCTATAGAAATAGCTTAGTAGCTTATAAACATCCCTTTTTATGAAATGAATGAATTTTATGTATTATGAAACAAGACAATAACAATATAATTATTGTATTTTTTGTATGTTTTACTTAACTAAATTTATTTTATACATAACTTTGTTGACGTCTATTGTAATTTTACGAACATCTAAATAATATACTATAATGTCTTCGAATGTTTCTTGCAATGTGACAGAATAACGTACTGTACTGTTGTGGACATGTGCCATTGCAATATTACGTCGTCCCAGAAATCTTAGAATGACACTAAGAAATAACAAACAAACAGAAAACGAGAAAACAAGCCTAGTTTGGCTGAAGTCACACAGCCAAAGTAGGCTTGATTTCTCGTTTTTCGTTTGTTTGTTTTTCATAGTGTCATTCTAAGATTTCTGCGACGACATAATATTGCAATGGCGTATGTCCACAATAGTACAGTAAGATACTATAGACTTCAATAATATCACGACTGTATTATTCATTTTGTTTCACATTTGACGATGCATATTGTAACTGTTACGTTATTCAATGACTAATAAATTACCAGTCACTAATTACTAATAGTCTATATACTGCCATCTATTTGACTATTTAATGAAGCAATATTTGTTACACGTTTTACACGCGATTAAGTTAAAATTATAGAACTATCAAGCAAACAATCTTGCAGTGAAACGCTGAATGTATAATAAGCGTGCATTTTTTTTTTGTGGTGAGATAATTTCATGTGAATTTTGAAGTTGTATTAAACGAGTTTTCGAGAGAGGGAGAGAGTGGAAGAACCCTAACCTTTTCACACATGCATGTTTACTAGAGACAGGAAATTTTCGCGAAAATATATTTGCACCACCTTTTTTCATTGCCTTGCCCGAACACAGACAGCTTTGTTGTGTGGTCAATGATTGGATGCCTTATCACTCAGCGTCTGAAGGTTAAACTCACAAATCACAGACGTGTTGTGTCGCAGTTATCCGTGTATTGATTGATGCAGTCAAATGAATAAAACTCAGCACAAAAACACTCTACTAATAACCATGAGTTAAGCTGCATGTATGGACGTAAGTCGTTGAAACAAAGTGGGGCAAAAATATTTTCGCGATAACTTCCGATCCCTAAAAGTTTAATCTTCCTGTGTGCGAAACAGACATACAAATAATTAAACGGATTTGTTGGTTCACTGTAATATTTTAGCACAAACGTATGTTAATAAAATTATGACCTACATACACGTACGCTTGCCAGGCACGAAACTAAACGCGTGCTCCATTTATGCATTACGATAGACTCGAATTCATGGCCTTGTTACTGATAATAAAACCTGTCCCATTTAGAAGCAAGTAAATGTGACGTTAACTTGATGTATATTATATATTTAAATCTTGATTGTCGACTTGTTTTTCATCCTTGTTAACGTTCATTACAAAAGTACAAGTTAACTTTAACATTAATGAGAGTTAAAATTGAAGCCTATTACAGGTCATGTTTATTCCATGGTATTTTTAAAACAATGAACTTCCACCAGATACATGCTGCTTGAAAAAAACTGAAAGAAAAATTCGAGCTCACATGACGTAATATAATTAAAAGTTGAGCAGAGCCCCCGCAGCTTGGCGACTTTACTTTTAAAAGTCGTAATGAAGGTTATGTTTCTTATATTCGCTGAATAACAATATTTACACTAAATATATGAGTGAAAACGAGTAAGAATCATTTGAAAAGATAAGTAAAGTGTTTGGTTATTTACCAAATTAAAAACAAATAGACTATTCCATTCAGTTTTGAAATTACAAAACAATAATCTCACAGTAGCCTATTTTATAATAGTTTACACGACTTTAGGCTAAGCACACAATGCAGTACGTTTGAGTCCATTACGAATTACGGAAAATTAGTATGTTCTCGGAATTGTGAATAAGACACTCAGGGCCGTATCTATAAACGGCTTTCGAATGACAACCAACTGCTATCCCCATAGAGAAAGCATTGGTGAGCAGTTGGTTGTCATTCGAAAGAGGTCTATAGTTTCGCACTTAGATAACAAGCAACATTACGGGACATGTAGCTTAAATCTGCAGGTAAAATGTGGATCAGAGATGTTTCTCTTGAATTTAGTTATATTACCCTAAAGTCAGCGACCCAATATTACTGACAACAAGTCTGAAAAATAAATCACCTTCAGTTCTTGCCACAAATAAAGAAAAAAACACACAATGTTCTCAAATAACTGTTAATGTATTCGCATGTAATAACAAAATCACATTATTGGTTCAAGGGGTAAAACTTTTATTTTCATAGTAAAAAATACCGTTCCTTAGGTTGGTAATTTTTCATTTTGCGTTTATGTTAAATTGTAAGGTATTTAACGTCCTAAATACTCATTTACAGAAGAGTTTTAGCTGCGTTGAAATATATAATTCGCTAAGAACAACACGCTTTCGACTCTATAATAAAAGTAACGTATTGAATAAAACAAATTTCCACAGAAGCATGTCACTATATTAAAGTTGGATGCCTGTGAAATGAGAATAAGTCTTTGTCAACCAAAGAAAACATTGTTTGGTGCAAAAAAAATTAATTGCTGTATAGACGCAGTTCAATATTTGGTCGATAAACTAAAATTACATTCTGTACGATTTGGCTGACTCAATTAAGGATGCCATGTACCGAAAATGTTGTACTTTTATAATCGTACCAAACACTGTCCAACTCTTATAGTAATCTCCCACAAATATATATATTTTTTTTCGGTTCCGCAGTCTTCGTACAGGCGCATGTCAAAGTGGCAATTGGACTATTTTCGCTACTTTCCCACAGTAAAAACTATTCAAATGCTACTAATAAAATAATTTTGAGCAAAAGTAAATATATAAATTTACAGAATACACCTTTAAAACTTCACGTAAAACGGTTTGTATTAAGGAAAAATTTCTCGAAAATGCCCAAATTGTAGCGTAGTTTTGAGGGCCCGTATTTTTAAAATAATAATTTTTACGTGAAATAACAAAGGTGTTTTCTGTAGCTTAATATATTTACTTTCACTCTAAATTACTTCATTCGAATCGTTTGAATGGTTTTTTACTTTGGGTAAGTGGCGATAATAGTCAAATCTCTACTTTGACATGCACTTGAACTAAAAACTGTGGAAACTAAAATATTTTATTTCTAGGAAATTACCATAAAGTGCACAATTTGGACAGTATTTGGTACAGTTATGAAACTATGAATTTTTTGGTGCCGACCACTTTTAAGGAACTGTTTCACAATAAAAATATTTCGATTTGTAAGCAAAGCCAAGATCCAGGGTGAAATCCGTGTGCCGAGCGTCCGGATCATGTGACTTCCGATTCTTACAAAACTGATCTTTAGTTTCAGGATAATGATTTAAGTTCAAAAATAATCAATCTCATGACTTACATTCAGCCATGCACTTTAAAATTTAGATTCTTATTTTTTGTTTACTGTTGTAAATGTTAAATATACGTTTGTCTTCAGTAGTGTAATTAACACACTTAATTCCAATACCATAACGCATTTTTTTTCGGAAGAACTAAAGAAACTAAGTAACAGTGAAATAATTGAGCAGATATACGATAATAGAGGTTTCGTTGGTCCGACAAATTTTAGTTTGTGTGTCTTCTAATAAATTGCATTTTTTTAAAAATAAATAAAATGAAATAGGTTGGTTTTTTATTTTGCTTAACAAAAATAATACTGTAAGCTTAGATACCTATTTCGTCGTATACGACGAATAAATATCTAACTGCTAACGTCTTGTTTGTGTAAAATTGGGGGGGGGGGGGAAGGAAACGGTAGTCCCGAAGTTTCTGCTCTTTACCGATAACTTCAATTTTTGTCCTTCCATTGACGTATATCCAGACACGCTATATTCCATAGTTCGCCTGTCACACTGCCGGAAGACACCCGAGAAAATCCCCTCACCTCACAGTACTTTAGAAAAGAATGAACGTTAGTGGGTTAGCTATGCGTATGCCAGTGATTCACTTTATAAATTAACGTGTGTTAAATTGAGTGTTATCTTGTGCATAAATTCAGTTTTCAGTGATTGTGTATTTTTTCTAATGTTTATACAGTGACACGTGCCGTGTTTGTGTTATGTCTTCGTAATTTATCACATCACACAGCTACGTAAGTAAAAAAAAAAAAAAAAAAAAAAAAAAAAACGTGGCAGTGCACTGGACGCACGTGAAACCTTTTAAAATTTTATGATTTTTCAATTGTTATATTGTTTAAATATTTCAGTTGCCGTTTGAAAATTTTCCTAGTTTTTTTAACGTTTATAAATGTATTGTTTTCTTCGCTCATCACGCTTTAATAATCCACTTCTTACAAATTCTTCCACTGGCTTTAATGAACATACTCTGGCAACAAATTTCCCACATACGATGTTCTTGGAAGGTACTTTCAAGCGTTAATTTGAATTTTAATATTTTTTTTATTTCCGTGACCTTTCTTTTGAAGCGTGAAGTTACCTCCCACCTCCCTCACACAGCCGGACTAGCTAGGCGTAGGCAGCCATGACAGCTTCAGTCAACATCATGCATCAAGAGGAGGAGCACATCTAGACACGCCCCGTGTCCTTTAGATTTGTGCTTGGACGAATCACTTAGCTGCACTAGTACTTCATATAACGTTTATGCAACTTCAATATATGTTTTTTTACCCGAATGCTCCTTCACTCCCTGTCATATGGTCGTGTCCAGGGGTTTCACTAATCACACGCAACTCCGTTAACAGTTGGTTTTTTCCGCTGCACTGCCTATTGGAGGGGCGTACGCTCCAGGTTTGTTTAGCTGTCCTAGCTATGTGCCGGGTCAGTTTGTGTACTTACGTTTAATGACGGGTACAGCTCATAAGTCAGCCCCCGGTCTCTTCTTTCGTTGGTTGCTTACCCCATCTCCAGTGACAGATAACCTTTACTCTATCCATTCTAAGGTTGTAGCTAATTCATTCGAGTGAATGACAGTAAAATATTTGCACAACATAGATTCCATTTGAAATATTGATAAAGTACACAGTAACTGCGTTACTTCACAACACAACCACAAGGTGCGGAACTAAGATATTATTCAATTGCTTTGATTTATTTCGTTAGCAATTTTTATTTCTGCTGCAACCTTAGAGTGGGCAGAGTATAAGTGTATCGCAGTGTCCTGTGCGTGGGATTCTTGTGAAGTGGAAACTGGCCGTAACATGTTCCCGAATTACTACTGAGGTTGCAAGAACAGCATGGTACATAGCCTGACCCGTGGTCGTCGGATCACCGATCCTGGGATCCATCACCGGACTGCATCGGAGGTGTTTTCACCTCAGCTTCCACTGTGCAGCCTGCCTGTCGTTCATCTCTTCTCAGCTCTCCCTACTAGCCGGTATATTTCCTTAACCCTGACGCCCGTATCCTTTCCGGTGCATCCAACGCGTCACTCTAATGATCGTATTTTTTCCATCCCAAGAACCCCGCCCCACCTTTTTTCGTGTCGTCATAAAAAAAGTTTAAGTTAATGGTTGTTTTATTTTACTACTTACTACAGCGATTTGCATATTGATAAACTAAGTATGTAACTAGGCATACATGCACATATATATTAGCTACATATAAACAATGGTTAGCTTACAAAATTCAAAGTTATAAACATGTAAATATCTTGCCGTTTCGGAAAACTCTTTGCATAACATTCAGCAATTATTTTAGGAATACGTGACTACATACACAGAACCACAATACTTACTGTCTTGGTAAATTTGTCAAAACTCTCTATTTTTTAACAAGGTTCGAAATATTTTTTTTTGCTACAAAGGTAAAAAATTCTCCAAATCAAATTGACTCCGGTAGCTCAGAACTATTAAATGAAGAAACCAAAGCTTTTATAAGACAAGAGAACAGATAAAAAATAAATATACACATCAGCGTGTGTTGTACAATGAATTTCCTTTCAAGGAGGCATCATAAAGCTGTTAAAGTTCACGGTATTAGATATAGAGTTCTCCATACATAAAAAAAAGTCGAGAAAGGCCGTTTCTGTGAAGCGGTGATAATGGAAACTGGATCCCTTCCACCAGTTAGCGCGAGAGAGCTGTTGAAGTGTCGGAGAGATTTCCGAGCTATCGACCGGTCGAAGACAGTGGGTCGGCAGTGTCGTCTTCTTTCGCCCCAGCAGCGCAGCGCAGCGGCAGAGAGATTGATAGGGCGGGTATCGATCTATCGACGGAGCAGTCGAGCAAACATTTCGGAGCAGGATAACGTGAGGTCTCCGCCAGCCAGGGAAGAAAGGCGCAAGAGGTTGAGAGCTTATTCATGACGCGGTGCCCCCAAGAATACTCGAGCGAGCACAAGGGAATGGAGCGGAATAAAAAAGTCCTCATCCTGTTGTAGTGCCCTGCTTGACGCGAGCTTGTCGAGGTATAAAAAATAAGAAATATCGCCAATGAAAAGATGTATCGAATAATAACCTGATATTCTTGCATGCACGGATGTTGCCTGTCTCAAATATTTTACCTCTATAACACAATACTTTTGTAAAATAAAATATAATTTACCAATATCGACGCCATTATTTTTACAAAACTTGAATACTCTCTTATATTGTTACAGATAAAAGCACTTTTTCGTTAAATTGGCCCACGTTATAACAGTTAAATAATGTAACTACTTATTTTGGTAAATATGGAACGCTAGAGTGCCCTACCAAACCAAATAAAATTTTGCAACATTGATCATCTATCGGTAGGTAAACTCAATTTCCTTTGCTCTTATAATGTTAAAATAAATAAACTACATTGTAGACTCATCTACACATATTTTCTTTCTGCAGCCAGAAATGTAAATAAAATTGCATTTAGTTTATTTTGATCTCAACTTCAAGTTTTTATTTTATGAAGTTATTACCAAATGTAGTTCCTCCACGCCAAACTCAAGAAGAAGTAGTTCACTCATTTATTAACAGTACTGAAAGTAAGACTTCAAATAACTATAAATAACATCCTGCATAACACCTCATCGAAATGATGTGACAAGTTCCATCTCATAGCAAGAACATTTAAATGATATTTCAGAGTAACGTACTGCGGTTTTCGATAACTATCACATAATGCATAAATGGTTAAGCCGTAATATATTAGTCTTGGGGACCAAATAAATAGCAATTTGTAATGGCAGTAATGAAAGTAAGCAACCAGAAGTAGGATTACCTTCAGAAATATTATAGGCTACCTGTTAAAGGAGAATTTTCAAGAATAATTTAAGAACGTTATTGCCCTACAATATTCCATTTACTAGTAAGCAAATTGGGTTGCCTATTTGCTCTTTAAGCATCAAAGGAATGAGTGAGAGTGAGGGATTTTGGCCATCGCTCAACATTGAGAGATCTTCAGCGCTGGTAATCACCAAATGAAGTGTAGAAACTAACTTTCTCTTTTATTTTTTTGTCTCTTATAGCTTCAGGCTGGGTTATAGATTCACACATGTAAGCCTGTGGGATTGTAATTATAATCATTGCCTGCCTTTCCCATTTTACTTAAACTAATTCCCTTTACTTAACTACACTTTTGTTTCATTACAGCTAACTCACGCAACGCTGCAATAAGTTTGTTGCTTTCCGTACCCTTTTAATATCAGTAAGACCTTCTACGTTACTAAATTTATACAAAGTTTGTCACCGAACCTTGTAGTTAACACTGTAACTATTTGTAAAGTATTTAATGAAAAAAAAATAGAATTTTTTGAAACGAGTTTGAGTCGTCAACCTCAATCATTTATTTCGCGAGTTTCATTAATGACTTCATGACAACTTCGACCATTAAGTCCCTTGATCAGTGATGGTAATCTTATTAGTAGGATAAAAATTCCTCGACAATGAATTCCTACTACTCGAGCTGTGTTTCATAAGGTTTTCCGGTGCGAAAGTAGGTTTCAGGGCAGTATAAATAAAGGCCTTTCTGGGTTGTCCTAGAAACATCTAGCTGCCAGCATGTTACGTGACAGTAAATATAGTTATTTAGTTTTCATAATTCTAGTGAATTGCCTCTTGGCTCGTCAGCCACCAGCTCCTAGATCGCCACCAACCAATTAGCGCGTAGTCATATTGGCTCTGTAGCCAACACTCATTAAAACGTGCCAGATATAAGCTAACAACGAAAACTGATAGTATCTGCGGCAATTACGAATCAGATAGAATTTCCTCTGTTGAGGTGGTCATCAGTCCCATATTGGATTATTTTATTTTTCGTTTCTTTTTATTCTGAGATGAATAGCGTGAAATTGTCGATTATAGCGGAACACTGTTCATCTTGCCGCTGCAGTAAAACACTCGCATTTGTATATTTAACATATTTAACAATTTTTTATATTCTTAATTTTCTCGACTGATTGCAGCCTAAACATACGTTAAAAGTTCAACTGCGATTCATGTACTGCAGCGCAAGATAAGATAGAATTCACAGTATAATTTGAAAAGGAAGTTTGTATTTTTCTTCTTAAAATAATCCAGTATCGCAACTGATACCTTACTTTAAGGGGCATGGAAAGCTACGACGTCAAACGGACGACTGGAAAGCTTACTCGTCAATAAAATCTAAACAATTTACCAAAAATTAAATAAGATATTTTGTCGAGTAGATATTTTGTCAGTGGACGTTTATTTATACCGAACTATACGGCAGTAAAAAATTTAAAACTACAGTTTTTATAAATATTTAAGACTTGAAACCACAATAACTACAACAATGGAAAACTGTCATTTTTATAATTTTAACATTCGTAAACCTCTCGCGCAGAAATTTTCTAATAGTAAAATTATATTAATATCAAAACGCGAGTATTTTTGAAGTTCTGTTATTGTAGAGGTCTAGATATTCACTTTCAAAATTGTAAAAATGACAGTTTTCCAATTTGTGTAAATTTTGTGGTTTCAATACCTTATTCTCCTAAAAACAGGTTTTTAATTTTTTTTTACTCGAAAGCGAAGCATGCCACCACATATTGCTACGTAAATGAACGTCCGCTGATAAAATATCTACTCGGCAAACAACGCTCATTAAATTTTGACGAGATTTTATGAACGATTCAGTGTTCCTTGTCGTCGGCTCGACTATTACCGCTAACAACGTTATTACTATGAGCACCGTCATGAGAAGGAAAACTAAAATGTAAAGTAATATCAAGACCCACTTCTACACTTGTTTCAACCGAAACGTTCGTTTCGGAAGAGACGATTATTTCTGTCCCTGTATGTGTAACGTTGTCTTGTAAATACACGCCTATGAAATTTTGAAAATTCCTTTATAGCCATAGATTTCAGAAACTAAACGTTTTTTGTCAGTTATAATAACCTCCCAACTCTGTTGCAGCATATCTCCCATTTTCGTTTATGTTGTGGAAAGCCTCGCTCAAGATTATTTTTGGGGCTTAGTGAGCGGTGTTTCGAAATAGGGTATTTTTAGATGACTGACAAGAATTTTTTAATTTGTAGAGAAGACCTCGCTTGGCGTATGAACGGTGTTGTAGCGAGCCTCGCGTATTATTTTTTACGCAAAACTGTTTAACTCATTCATATTACGTTTAGCTATACGTAAAGAACACACACTTTAAATTACGCTTCTATAGGCCTAATTTAAAAAAAAAATCATCACACCTGATAGAAACACAATTTTCGGTCCTCTCAAAATTGCTGGAACAGCTTTTTTTTAAAGACCGCCGTAACTCCAAAAATACCACATGAATTCGGGAAGTACAAAACGAGATGCATGCGCTGGATCAAAATTAAAAATTTAGTGTCACCGTTTAAAGTCCCGTAGGATAAAGACTGCAAGGAGAACCTTGATGGCCAGTTTGGCGCGCTGCGAATAGAGGCGATATGCTTCTCATCGAGCGCGGTAGTCTGGCTCTTATCGCTCCGTTGTTCCCACACGTCAAAAAGCGGAAATTTGAAACATGGAGACACTCCTCTTAAACGAGCCGTTTTATAACCCTGATTATTGTTTTCCTTCCAGCCACGTCGTATCTTTACCCCAGTCGGTATAAACACAGTACTAAAAATAACACCCGAGGCTGCAATAGACCGTATTAGCCTTAACAAAGCGGTCTTCAAAAGTGGTACTGAACAAGGTGGCGCAATGGAAACACGCTGGAATAGCATTACGGAGGACCCGGGTTAGATCCCCGGCTCCGGCCATCCTGATCTCGATTTTCCATTATTTCTCGAAATGGCTCCAGGCGAATGCTGTGCTGGTTCCTTAACAAAGGCCATGGCCGACTCCTCTCACAACTGCTGTCATTGTATCAAGTTGTGTGTCACCGTCTCTAATGACCTCTCTGTCGACGAGTCGTAAATCCCACTTACCTTACCTTCAAAAGCGTTGAATTAACGTGAATAGCATATAGAAATGAAATTCTGTTTAAGTAAGAAAGCTGTCAGTGGTCGGTACCATTTCAATTGTTCTTACAATAATCTTAACAATATAAGTTACGATCTATTCTGTAGAATAAACGATACGTTACGTAAAACAAATAGCCTTGGAAGTTTTTTTGCTATGGGAATTCACGATGAAACGAATGGTTTTTGAAATACGCTTCTGCAGAACTAAGTCATCCAGAAAACAAAGAAAGACAAGAACAAAACTTTAAAAGAAACTAGCCAAGTTCAGTTGAAGTCAACACAAATAAAGGGAAAATTCGACCGAATTTTATGATAAAGACAAACTTTAAAAAACTAGCAACTAACGAGTAGAGCAAACATCCACATCACAGAAGCATACAGTAGATTTCCTTGGACGGACTTGTTACATTTCAGGAGCTGACATCTTCTCCCGCCTTCAGGCAGGCTGCTTGTTTCCTTTATAACCTTGTCCTCGCCTCAGAGATTGCCTGCGGTGTCCTGTAGTTTTCTTTCTCCTTCTATTTCGCTGTCGACAAGACGTAAGCCCCATACACACTTGAAAACTTTAGCATTTCACTTCAATATTTGACTTAACGATGGCTATCAATACACAGCCTCTTATAGAGTCGTACACAATGGCGTCGCCAAAACTAAAGTCAAACAACCTTGACTTTACTTTTCCAATAAACTGAAACCTAAAGTCAAAGTCAAGATGGCAGTTCGCCAAGAACCAGCTGATTATGTATGATAGAACGAAAAATGCTTATTTATGAGCCCAGTTTTGTTCTCCAGTATTAAGATTTCGTGATAAAGTAACATGGTTTACTTAAATGTACTCGAAAAACCTGGTAAGTAGCGTTGGAGAAATATTCGTATATGAACTTTAAGTTGCGTCAGTGGACAGCGTTGCTTTTGTTCTGAATAATATTATAATAAATGATAAAAAATATTAATTGTTGGGTTTATTCTTTTAAATAGCTACGTGATATGCCTTTTCGATTAATATGTAACGATTTATATCACAATATTTCCGTTTCAAAAAACAGATTTCTAATAGTTATCAACTGTTGTTACTTTAACTTTACATTTGTATTGTGTATTGACCAAATACGGAAACGTAAAGTCAGATGTTGTATTTAATTGTGTAGTAGTCCTGTAAGCCCACTTACCTTATCTTACCTTATATTTCTACTTCTATTAGTTTGCTGTATGTTTTCGAAGTTTGTTTCATAAGCGTATTCTGTATAATGAACAAAAACAGCATGAAACGCAGAGGTAATTAAACGCGACTGCTGTCCTTATTTTGACAGAATTTCAGTCTGTACGGCAGTATACAAGGGAAATAATTGTGTTTTTTTTTTTTTTTTAGCAAGGGAGGAAATGACACTGCATACGAACAGCGGTCGTATTTGGCGCGGTGTTAATTAAATCCATGCAATACGTCACGAATCAAAGGCTATACGCATAGCAATAGTCAGATAATAAATAATTAAGACCATTTTTACGTACAGAACGAAAAATTCGTCACTAACTCTCTGACGTAGGCGTGGATATAAATATAGATGTTCGTGGTTTGTACAGGAATTTTACTTAAAAAAATTCCATAAAATTTTTTTTTTCTCCATTGGAATTTTCGAGTCACCCTACATCTGCAGGTTTTCCATAAACAGCGCGAAGATAGGGTGGGTATGACCAGCGAGCATTAGCCCAAGTCAAGATTTCCAACAGCCAACAAGTCGCGAGAGCTGCTTCTTGATTTAGATCTACTTTCGGTTACTCTGGTTGAGAGCAAGGTAAGCTTCTGTTGTCAGAGAAACAATCGAATAGTGGCGGGGGGAAAAAGTAGGAACATTGCACATAGCCAAAACACAGTAAAATTAAACTGAATGCACATTTTTCAGTGTACAAAAAACTAATACTAACGAGAAATATAAATAAAATTGCATTTAAGAATTGTGCTGTAAACGTCGCATAAAGTAAAGTAAGTTTAAATTATGTAAGCATTTTTTATTCCCGCCATGTTGAAACCAATTACTTTCAGACGTTTGGACATAAACTGGCGATAGACAAAACCTGGTCTCGTGACTCAGTAAACCATTCTTAACTCCAGATAGCGACTTCCTACAATGCTGGATTTACAATAGTGCGACAGACGCGACGCGAATAAAATAACTTGTCAGCCAGCCAGCGCCCAGACTTCTGTGACCTCAGCTAGACAAAAATCGCGTATTATACGCGAATTTAGAATATGAGTTGTTTATGCAGTTTTTTATTTGGGTTGCGGACACGCGACGAAGCCGAAAAACGGAATTTAATTTCGTGCTCAAATGTTGAAGAAACTAACGAGGCGGTAGTAAATTGAATTTGTTTTATGAGATATTTTTGTTTGCTGTTATAAGCATATGCTAACCTTTTAGAACAAATATGTAATTTTCACTTTATTTCTACATTTTGGAATTCTAGTGAATATTAAAAATAACAAATAAAAATAAAAAAAACGGAAATTGTGTAAGGTTTTCTGGTTGTCGTTATTAAGGTTAGTGTATAGTGACAAGGAACTATGTACTACATTAAATTTTTTTTTGTTAGTATTCGTCGCCTTGCAGACGAACTAGCGTTCAGAGTAATGAGAATTTGTAGTGTCGGATCGCGCCCTCCATGGCGTTATTGTAAATGCAGCATTGTGCTGCAGGCTAGGAGAGACGCGTGGTGTCGGCGAGGCACCTGAGTGGATCCAGGGGCTCAGGTCACAATCACGCTAAGTGGGGTGGAGCGAGAAGTGATGCTGGAGCTTCTCCGAGCATCTGGGGCTGTGTCCCGAGATAAGACACCCTTGGGCAGCTCTCGGGGCCTTGATGCCTGTGTGGGTGTCGTCGCAAGTCGGCAAGGCGCGTGTGCCTGTCTCGCTGCGATGTCGGTATAATGTCAAAGACGTCACAAGCAGGTGGGAGAACACAGTCGAGTTCTTGTACGTACTGGAATCCAACGCATTTTTTTAAACATTTTAATTGAATTTATTTCGAACAAAGAAGAATACAAGAATGTTACAAAACAATGATTTTGTAGGTGGTTCGGGATAAAGTGAGCACTGAAAATTTTACCTTTGAAAAAAAAAAAATCACTAGCCTTTACTGAATTGAATTCAACATTAACCATAGTTTCATTATTCTTTGTATGGTTGGCAACGAATTACTGAATATAGTTCCGTGTATTTTCCTATTTTAATATAGTAATATTGTAATAAAATGAACTTCAATCAAATTCTCATATTTTATATGATTAATTAACTTGTTTTTATCAAACAGTCTAGGTTCCTTCTGACCGCACAACATGTCTTGCACGCGCAAGCATTAAGTGACGTGTCCAAAGAGGTAAGGCGTTTCCCTTCGTTAGTCGTCACACGTGGAAAGATACGAATTGGCTGAAAAAAATAATTTAGCAGGGCTTTTTTGAGTGCTTACTTTATCAAGAACCGACTATAATCCCCTTGAACATAGCTCGATTAAGGATCTTTCCTGATCAAAATTAACTGAGAAGAAGACGGCGTCTCATAATATTAAGCCTGGAGTTACACACATTACACACATTAACCAATGTTCAAGAATTACCATGAAAACTCCTCAGAACTTATCAAATGCATTCAAGAATTTTCAGAATAAAAACCTCAGAAACTTATTTAGGTAATAAAAACACTCCAATAATCCTCCAAAATTTTCCAATCCCTACATTTATAAGTTTTAACCGGTGGCATCCACAAAACTAAGGTCGTTCGAACAAGTTTGGAAACAAAAATATTAAATTTGATTGCAATTTGTTTTAGATAATTGTGAACTTTGGCTCGTTTTTCTTGTTGCAAATTGCTAGCAGCCAGATTTTCAGTTTTTGAGAAAACTGGGTTTCTTGTTCGAATTCATTGAATTTAGTGTAATTATTCATCAACGGCCTATTTATTCTACGCCTATTTTAAAAATGAATTTTGAACTGGATTTATTTTGCACTCGCCCATACTGTTCAATTACTCGTTTTTCGATAAAGTATTGTTAACAATTAAGTCCGTACAATAAACATCTGAGCTTCATTTCAGAGAAAAAATTTGTCGACTTTCTTTTCACAACATCAAATATGTACCCCACCTAAAATGTTAGTTCCCTCAGAACGGTAAAAAAAAAAAAAAAAAAAAAAAAAAAAAAAAAAAAAAAAAAAAAAAAAAAAAAAAAAAAAAAAAAAAAAAAAAAAAAAAAAAAAAAAAAAAAAAAAAAAAAAAAAAAAAAAAAAAAAAAAAAACTTAAGTTATGTGAAATCACTATGTATAAAAATGAACACTGACTGACTGACTGACTGACATATCAAACTGCCGCCCAAACCACTGAACCTATAATCGTGAAAGTTTTGGGTGGGTTCCCCTCAGGTCGTAGGGCGAGCACTAAGAAGGGATTTTTATCGAAACTCGACCTCTAAGAGGGTGAAAAAGGGTGAAGTGTGTTTCCGAAGAAACGTCGATAGAGCTCGATCTCGACGGCCTATCGTCGTGTATTTTACTTTAATAGGACACAAAAAAATGCATATTGGCCAATTTGAAGTGTTTTCGAAATTCAACATTTAAGGGGGTGAAAAGACCTCAAACGTGTTTCAGATTAACTATGGATATCTGTCGAATACTTCGGGATGGAGAGTTGGTATTCACTTCAAAATATTGCTTACGTAAATACTCAAAACGCAGTTTTTTTTAAATACCACCCCAAGCAGTAAATAGGCGCAAAATGTTCTTTTTGTTAATCGTCTATATCACTGAAATACAATCGACTATCGCCATGACTTTTACTTCAATTGGTTACGTATACAAATGTCTATGACAGGACTCCAAGACGTTTTGAAATTCTTTAATTTAGTGGATGAAAATACGTGAAATGTGTTTTCGATTATTCCTCTATATCTATCGAACCAATCGATATATCGAAGTCCCTTTGCTTTAGATTGATGCTTTTGTAAATATACCATATACCGTTAAAATATATTTTACGAATTAGGCCCCAAAGAGGTTAAAAGAAGGGTAAAGTGTTTTCGATTCACAATCGATATATATCGATTCCATTGAATTTTATATAGCAATGTGATATTTGTTTAAGATTGATGCTTACTCAAATGCCTGAAAAGTAATATCACGAATTTTGAAATTCGCAACATAAGGATGTGAAAAGAGGTGAAAAGTGGTGAAATGTGTTTTAAATTAATCGTCTATGTATATTGAGCCCAGCGGGCTATTGCGTTTTTCACGTCCACGAGACACCAATAAAGTATTATAAAACATGATTAAAAGGGTTTTTGAAACTCATTCTGTTAAGAGGTGAAAAGACCTGTAATGTGTTATAGATAAATCCACGATATCTATCGAACCCATCAAGATATGCAGTTAATTTTTGCTTCAGGATGATGATACACAAATAATTGCAAATAACTGTTTAGATTTTTCGAAATTCTAACTCTCAGTACAGTGCAGCATTATTTCGAAATTCGACACCCAAAAGGGTGAAAAAGCGCAAAATTTGGTTTCCGTCAACCCATGACATCTACCTAACCAGTAGAGATATTGAGGTGTTGTTCACACCGTTTACACAAGTATTTAAAAATTATATTTGAAGTTATTTTTACTTTATGAAATAACTTTATTAAGAAAAAACTAAGTTTGTGAACTTTCAAGGCAGACGAGCCGAAAAGCCGGTACGACCAGCGAGAAATAAATTATAAAGGAGTTCACGCTACAGAAACATATCTAGACGTGGTATTGTACAATCTCTATGAGCCCAAGACATGAATATTATAATTTTTAAGTTAAATTTGTTTTCCTATGAATTATTTCGACAATACGTGATGCAGTTGTTTGTAGCTCAGGCCTGATTTCCGGGAGGCTCCGGGCTCGAAATCCATTAAAATCTGTGGGTCGCGGTGGCCGAGAGGTCAGACCTCTCGCCTCCCAAAGGGATCCGGGTTCGATTCCCGGCGGGGTCAGTCCCCGGATTTTGGCATGAGAGAATCGTGCCGGACGATGCCGCTGGTCGACGGGTTTTCTCGGAGATCTCCCGTTTTCCCCGCCTATTCATTCCGGCGCTGCTCCATACTCAACTCATGTCACCCTTCACCAGTGCTACAGACCTTAACGTTAAGCGCTGACAAAATCTCTCACTCACTCACTCACTCACTCATTTACTCCGTTTTAAAAGCTGCGTGTGAACGTTCAATTCAGACACAAAAACTTCAAAGCAGATCTAACTATTGCAATTTGCATGTAGTCGTTTAAAATGGGTAAAATGAATTATGCAGATCGCAACATCAGCTCACATAATATATTATCTCACTAATCCCAAGGTTGGGGCACCAAATACGTTTCCGCGAAACCTTTCCTACCAAAACTTCCTAATTGCATTAAACTTCAAATTAATATTTGGAAAATATGTAATAGAGGGCACCGTCACCTATGGTTATGCACAGGGTAAATCAGACAATTTTCGTTATAACAACATTTTACATTTAATTGTCTATAACTACTCCACAACGTCAACTTTGCAGTGATATAAATGAGGCCCGGTTGAAGTCGCTGTTAGTGGCAGGGACTGATTTTCGCGTGGACAGCTGTAGTTACTTATCCTGCTGCAGAGTTAGCTCAACTAGAAGCTTTGTCAATCTAACACTTGATGACTGAAGTACCAATCTGGTGTACAAAGAGGTTTTTTAAATTAACGTAAATATTATCAGTTATGAATAATATTCGCGGGCAAAGCCGCGGGGGACTGCTAGTGTAGTATAAAAACCACTAGTACAATATTTGCTGAAAATTTTTACACCATAGAAAGAATTTCAACCGGAAAGGGATATTTGTTTTTGTGTGTTGACTGAACATTTTTCCACGACTACATTTTCTTTAATGAAGGTAAATAAACGGCGTATTTTCGATTACTCTTTATAACACTTCCATTTCAGTAACACGAACTGCTACTTTTATCTCCTATTGGCTATTTCTGTCGCAAATTTTTTAAAAGCTTATTTAAATAACTTTAGATGTACGTACGTACTAATGCTGCAAAGTCGTGGTTTTGTTACGTATTTTTTCTCTGTTTTAAGATGATCATCTTTTTATAGCCTATATGTTTGTATTCAAGCCCTCTTCCTTACTACGTTTCTACGCTGTCAATATTGGTAAGTAATTCTCTCGCAGTGTAGTCCTAGACTTAGTGGCACCATGACGATCTGGGTTCGGTTCCCGACGAGGTCGACTCGTATTTTTGCATGCGAGATTACAGGGTAAGCTCAGTCATATCTGAGAAAAACATATGTTCATTACACATTAAGCTAAACGAGTTTTGATGTTTTGCTAAATTAGAACTGTATATTAAATGTTGAATATATACTGTATTGAGATGCCGGAAAATAAATCACTCATTATTTCAGCTTCAGGGAGTAAACGCTTTAAAAAAACATTTATATACATGCCTATGAAATTAATATGCAACAGAAATGCTTTCAGTAGTATTTAACAGTGTTATTTTCCTTCACTGAATAGCTCATGTATTCATTAAGCAGTAATTAGCTCGTAATACCGTATACTTATTGTATTTGAATAGCGTTATGTGACCTTCACCGAATGCAACGTCATCCACTCGACAGCAGTAAATGCGTCTAATGCGAGATTGAATTCATTACAGTGTAACTAGGGATTGGCTGTGTTTAACCTTGGTTCAAAATGTTTAGAGACGAGGTAAATTTAGCTCCACTGAACTACGAACACGTTAGACAAATTCCAGTCGCGCTAGCCAACATTGGAAATGTATTCTCTCATAACAGCGTACAAAATTTAACAAATATTTGCAAACCACGTTACCAAAATTCGGCAGCAAAAAATAATAAATTTTAATTTTATTTTTTACGGCCAATATCAACAGAAAATTAATAAAATTTTAGGGAAGGTTTTTATGATAATCTTTTATTAATGCAATAATTGATTGTAAACTTGAGTTACGTATATGTTCACATAGTATTATTTGTTTATTTATTTGAGAGGGATTTATATTTTGTTGATAGCGACGTGATTACAGACGGTCTCACAACTTCACACAAATACAGGAAATGGGGGAGGAATCGACCATGGCCTATGAGAAGGAACCACCCCAGTACTCAAATGAAGCGATTTCACGAAACCATAGAAAACCGAAATCAGAATGGCCACAACCGGGAATCATCGTTTATAGCCGAATTTTTTTGTTACAATACACCAAACGGATTTTTAGTTTTTTTTTCCCTTCTGAAATATTACATATTTTGTTGCCAAAACAAGCTTTTTTAAGCAAAATAATTTTTTGCTAGGAAACGGTACAATATTTTGAAAAACGCTCTGCCAAATTGTGTATCGTATGACTGTACACGGTCTCAAAATTTTTCAAAGACTTTAATTAAAAAATGTAAGTTATTTGCAATTGTTTGAAATAAATGGAAGATCATGGCCTTAAAGGCACGGTCTACCGCAATTTTCATCGCCATTTTTTCTTTTTTCTTTGTACCATATATTTTTTCTTATTTTAGACACAAAATGTGACTAAATTTGGCTCTTATGAAAATTTTGTTTTTCTCATAGTTTTCGTGTAATGGCTTGTTAAAGTCATATTTTGCATGTTTCCGTTTTAAGGACTACACTTAAACCAACTGATATACCAAACTCATAAAAATCACAGTGGGTAAAGACACTGCAGGTTACAATGTCACGCTAAAAGAAAATTAGAATAAAAATTATTAGTATTTTTAAAAAAATGCTAAAACTAAAAATAAAATGTTTAAAAATTTAATATTGTTTTTAATTACGAATGTTTTTTATTATTTATGTTTATGAGCATGACTTTGTAGCGTGCAATGTCTTTATCCACTGTGGTTTTTTTTAGTTTGGTATATCTGTTGGCTTTAGTGTAGTCCTTAAAATGGAAACATGCAAAATATGACTTTAACAAGCAATTACGCGAAAACTATGAGAGTTAAAAAAATTTCACAAGAGCCAAATTTAGTCACATTTTGTATCTAAAATAAGGGGAAAAAATATCAAGTACAAATAAGAAATAAAAAATGGTGATGAAAATTGCGATAGACCGCGCCTTTAAAGGCCTCGACTAAAACGGGCTTAAAATACGTTGCAGTGTGTTCGTAAATACTTTTATTTACGAAACTATTCCACATATGCCTATTATCTCAAAGTGCGAAAGCTAAATACACTTCAAACGATGACTGACGGGTCATTTCAAACCATCACGTCGATTAGAAAAATCATTTCGGAGCCCCTCAACATGGCTGAAATTAGCTTTTTCAACACCTTTTATCTGAAAAACTACTTGCAGGATTCGTATGAAGCTACCATAGAAGCATCCAGTGGACTTAGCTTAAAACTTTCCAACAATGAAGAATGGGGTCTGCACTGAAAATGTCAGTCAGGCAAGTGATATATAATACCACTGAACGCCGTTTCAGTGTCTTGCGGTAGAGGCGATACCGCACTAGATGAGCCAGTCAACATCGCCCTTGGCGCCGTGCCTCACTCACACACACGGCCAGTAGGCGAGCGCCTTAATTGTGGCTACAAAAACACTACGACATAAAGTCGCTGCTGCTAAAGTTAATTCTACTACAGGTTAGAAAAATCAATGCTAAAAGTGTGTTGCAGGGAGAATTTCTGCCGCTTGTCGGTAATGGGGATAAACTGACCAATCACAGAGCTTTCCTGAATTTTTTGATACATTAAGTTGATAGTTTAAAACGCGAAATTGGTTTATTTTCACTTTAAAATTAAGTTAGATGACTTTCGGAATTTCCAAGTCTGTTAAAATTTGATTTCACTACGGTTTCGTAGTTTTACGATCTCTTAGCGATAGCAGCGAAACTATCGGCAGAAATTTTCCCTGTGCCAAACTCTCTCATAAGAAAAACATATTTCCTATCCAACCTGTTGTGGAATAACCATACTGCTTCTAAATACAGAGCCTGCAGATCGGGAAGCTGGAATCAGCCTCGCACGTCCGCGTCTTGCTACGACCGCATCAGGATCGCCGGCGATCAATTCCGTGACCCGGGAGGTGCAAATTGCTTCCGGCGCCCGCGACGTGGTGGTCGGACAAGCAGTGAAACGCCTAATTAACACGGGTGCCAACACAACAGCAGTTAGCCGCGTACGTCCGAGACCCACAGTGCCCTAGGGTACGATTCTGCATATGGTCTGCATGTGTGGGCCTGTTCTGTTCTGTAGGGAGCAGTCACGCTGACAGTTTATGCTGCTATCTATTGCATTGTATATACAATTAAAGTATACATTATACTGATAAATGATTCTTTTTTATACTGCAGCGTATTCAGCAACTGACCAGATTACAAATATAAGTGTCAAAAATTTACACAAAAATAAAGACAAGAAACAAATAGTTCACGAATAAATTTTACTACAAGACAAAGTTAGGATAATATACATAATATATTTGTTCAAATGACATTTGGTGACAATATTAATTAAATTCAACGTTGACGAATGTAAAAAATAATTAAAATAAAAACAATTTTTACTTAAAATACAAGGAGAATTCGAGGTTTGGTAACCAAGTGTTATTACAATTACAGTGTCATTTTAGGTGTCCTTTTAAACAATTCAGGGTATTTAGAAAATTTTTGGAATTCACATGAATCGCAATAATGTTGGCAGCACAAGTTATTCAAGTCGTAACGCATAATTAAAACTTAGGGTTATTTAAAGTAAATACCACCAAATATGGATATATCATTAATTTAATTATATTTCAATTACTATGAACGTATTAGCAATGTATTAATTTTTGCGATGAGTTTGTTGTGTTTAATGACTGACGCAAAATTACGTTTTACTTACAGCTTATAGTTTCATACGTTTAATTTAGGATCTACAGGACGATCTGGGGCGAAGCGTATTGGCAGTGTGTGAAAATTACTGGTAGAAAAGCAAGCATTTGTTTGCCAAGTAAATACGGCGTGCTAAATGCTACACTGAAAATCTACGTTAAAATTACATTAACAATTTTATTTAATTTTTTTTGCTTATTTTTTATAACCTGTCACAACACAAAATTTACACACTCCTTCCTGACTCAAAGTGCATAGCTTTAAACATAACTTTTAGCTGAAATTAAAGCACTAATATAAATTTATGTCTGTGTTTACGCGTAATTTATTATTAACAACTGGATTTTTAGGAACGGAAATGAATTCATAACTCGCTGATTCGTACTATAACGTATGCATCTTAAGAAAAAAAAAACTATCTAGAGCTATAAGTTGACTAGCAGTACATTTCGAAATTGGAGATGTTTATGTAGATTCGCTACACTGTGAGTAAGCTCTCGTGAACGGAAATTGAAGTTTTTCACTCAATCAAACGGTGAGTGTACTTACTATGCCAGATGTTCACATAAATTTTAAATAAAAAGCAGACTAGGCTGATAAATCCGAATGAAGCACATTTAATTAGAAACAAAGTGACTAACTTCCATAGTTAAACCGATATAATCGTAGTGGCATTAATAGAGTCAGCTGCTTACATATTCACATAATTATCTTATTATTCGTGCCATATTTAGATTTGTTGTGGAAGTCCTGCGCACGGGCTGATTTGAAATAAAATAATTCAAAATTTAATATTCTTTCAGGCATATCGCCACTGCAATTAACGCGTTAACTATAATCACAAAAAAACTTGTTTATGGTTGAAATATAACCAATACGTACTTATCAACCTCTCTCTTGTGTTTGTCATTTTATTTTCTGGAACATTGTGTGTAATTCCGGTAATATATGTGGAAAAGTAAAAATAATATCAGCGCAATGTTTGGTGTACGAGAAACTGTTTCTCACATCTACTATAATTCCTTATACATCGGTAGGTTTAGAGAGTCAACAGCAACACGCTCAATGATAGGCACATGGACCTTATTCGCAGCGTTAAACTGGCGTGCATGGTTATCGTAGAACTCTTTTTCCTGTGGGATTCTAAGCGGTGACCCTAAAATTTTATTTTTATACTAGCTGTCCCTTTGCGGCTTCGCCCGCGTGTACTATAGAAAAGAGTAACTAACTTTTAGTTACGTGTTAATTGACGGTGATACTATATTCTATATTATACTATATTCACTGTTTATCTTTAAAACATCGAATACAAACATATTTGTCCAGTCCACTGCGCTAAGCGTACTTTAATTGCAGAACTTCTTTTTTAAATTCATCTTTATTTCTCTATAGCTGTACCCTGCCACGCTTCGTTGTGGCACATTGTGATTGAATGGTTGCGAAATGAGAAACAAAACAAAGAATACTTTCTGCGAGGCATTATTTCGGTTTTCACTGGAACAGAAGAAAGGAATGAGATTATAACTTCTTATGGCTCTCACAGCTCTTATATTCTCCTATCTCTCGTGATTCTCATAGCTGCAGCTCGAAAACTGTCCATCTTTCATATAGAACATAACCTCTACTTACGATTTGGTGAAAGGCGCAGTTCGATCACGTAACGATCACACAAAAGTTCCTTGATTTAAGTGAATATTTAATTCAGATTGTATAATAATCAGAATCAGATGCAAATTTTTTTGTAAATGAACAATGTAATCGGGAACTATTGTTTCTCATGTGACTGCGCCATTATTATTGCGGTTGTCAGCGAGTGTTTTCCTCGTTTTTTTTTTCGCGGTCGCAAATTAGATAAAAACAATCCTTGATGCGGATTATATATCATGCTAAAATTTCAGCTCGATCGGTGCAGAACTTTTTGAGTTTTTGAAGCGTACACAAACCAACATAACATTTATATATATATATATATATATATATATATATATATATATATATATATATATATATATATATATAGTAAGAAGTAAAGACCAATGCACGTACCCCATTTTACAATTTACAGATTCAGGTCGTATTTTCAGAGTTACAGCAGTCTAAAAAAGCCGTTTTTAGCCATTTTCAGAGGCCCAAAAATCATGTTTCTGACAAGCGTACGGAATTTTCAAAAAGTGGCATACGTAGTTTAATGTGGGTCTTCTTTTAATAGATAACAACAATAATAGTAAGTTTGGCGGTTTCGCGTAAAAAAGTATTCGTGTGACACGCCACAACACCGTCCAACGGCTAAGTACACAGTCCCCTTAAGAGGGCTATACACCGGATGTAATTTTCCGCGTTTGATGTGCGGATACTGTGAAGCGATAAGGTCCAGCTTTCCACACTCAATGGTAACAGATTCGCTTCTATTCGCGGCGCGCCAAACTGGCGTGCAGTGTTTTCCTACTACTCTTTATCCTATCGACCCTACAATTTTATTTGTGGGAAGTTAGTAGTAAAGTCCAACGCATGCTTCTGACATTTTATTTTTATGAATCCGGTTGGTAATTTTCTTATTACAGCTATCTAAAAAAGCCTTTTTAAGCCATTTTGAGGGGGACAAAGAACGTGATTTTAATAAGCATGTTGTATTCTTAAAATGACAGCCTAGTTTTAACTGTGTGTTCCATTCGTAGATAAACATATTGTTGATAAGTTGAGCTGATTCGCGTAGAAATTAATAGGCGTAGCACGCTACAATAACGTTCATACGTCAGGTGCATAGGCCTGTTAACCAGGAGTTGGACGTCAGAGTCTACATATATGTCACGGGCAGAGATTTTAACTTTTATATTTTGGTATAGAAATTGCTCACTTTTATCCCGAACGGCCTCCAGTCATTACGTCAGCGGCTATTGCAATGACTGCGAGCAGCGGAAGGATACATAACGTCCAGGAAAGAGGAACAAAGCAGGACTTCCCTAAAGTGCTCAGTTGAGCGTGAGCCGAACGTAACATTTCGTGTTTACGTTATTGGGCTTTCCGGACGCTAACAAAAATACCCTTTCCCCGCACCCCGCTTTTTTTCTCCTACTGCCTTGGGCGTGGTCGGCGCAAATGGCATGGGCTGGCGTTACGCACAACCGGCCGGCCCATACGACCGGCTTGAAGAATGCATTGAGCTGTGATGGGCTGGAAGTTACAGCTGCAGTGGAACGGTGGCTGGGAGGAAACCGGATAACAACATAACAAGGGAAACATCAACACCTCACTATCCACACTTTGGAAATATTCTTTGCCAGCCAGATCCTGGCGTTGAATTTGGGACATCAAAAATCGAACTTTAGGTAGAGAATGTTAATGGTCAAATAAGCACTTTTTAAGGCCCTGTTAAATTTTCCTCCCAGTGAATTTTTATATTTTCGCCACTACTTACTATAACATTGTCATTTCACAAATAAGCTCAAAAGTTACCTTCTTAGGCCAAATTAATGTTACTATTTTTATTTTTTTTTTGTATTTAGTGCCTGTTGGGAGGACTCCACAAAGTGTTCACATTGAGTGAGTAAAGCTTGTAGTAGTGATGTCTCGTCGAAAGCGTAATAATTACCGGCACACAGCCATAACTTCTATTAAGAATCCTTCTTAAAATTCTACTGGAGTCATTCAGGTAAGCCAACAGTTGGTATGAATAATCGGACTATGGGATTACAATCTGAATCCTCTCGAACGACAGTCTAATGATTTTCCATTGCACCATATTTCTTGGTACTACAAAGTTGGGATACATGCGTTACTCAGTGGTACAGCGGAATGTGTTGAAAGAATAAATAAAAAAAGGTAAATATTAAAATTTAACCAGTAAAAAGTGTTCCGCTCAGTTATGGTTTGAAAGTAATTCACTAGAAGTACGTCTCAGTTTTTCCACAAACAAGATGCAATGTTTTTTAAATTCACCTGATAATACAGCTCGAGACACGGAAATATTGCGAGTTCATTTGACGAGAAGTTGGATTTATAATTCATATACTCCTACACGTAAACTACTTTCGCTATTAGGTAATTTTAATCACGTCTTTGATTCTGTAGCAAACAATCACTCACGAACTCCCGCGTTACCTTGACAAACGTACAGCTGGCCACTTACTAGATTAGCAACCAATAAAATGATAACCTTAGGGCAGAATGTAACCATGACTGAGCAGTCTATTCCAAACAGGTCGTGACCGAGAGAAGTGGTGCAACTGTAAAATGTAACACGCATTCGAGAGGACCCATCCTGATTTCGGTATTCCATGGTTTCTCGAAATTGCTCCCAGACGAATGATGGGACGGTTTCTTAACAAAGGCCATGGGCGACTCCTCTCGCAGTGCCTGCCATTGTATCAAGTTGTGTGTCACCTTCTCCAATGATCTCGCCGATGAGACGTAAAGCCCACTTACCTTACCAACAGGTCGATTTACTTGCGAAATTTTCGGGTTCCTAACCATATCTTGATTGTAAAATATATTCCGTAGCTATTAACGTTACGAAAATGACGCTGTATGGGATGACCTTCGAATGCGTTGCAGTGTGTCTTATATTACGAAATTTTTTTCCATACGCTTAGTCTGCCAAAGAACGAAAATGGAACTCTCTTCAGAGAAGTATGTAACGTCACTGTCAAGACACTATGCACATTAGAAACGTCATTTTGAAACCATCTATTAAAAACGACGTAAACAGACTGCCGTACCTCAAAACTGTACAGAACAGATAAGTGAGAAACTCGGATATTATAATTTGAGATGATGGTTTACCGCTGGAAAACTTGACTGTTTTTTGAGTTTCAACGTACGTTCAGCTTACCAGAAGGTTACTGGCTGTCGCTTGTACGTAGAGCTGTTACCCTATTTGACTGAGCCAATAAGAATCCCCGATATTGTAACATTTGATGCCTGCTATTGGTCTGC
This sequence comes from Medauroidea extradentata, assembly GCA_003012365.1. NCBI lineage: Eukaryota > Metazoa > Arthropoda > Insecta > Phasmatodea > Phasmatidae > Medauroidea > Medauroidea extradentata. The sequence continues at coordinate 4,121 of PNEQ01038390.1, read as the reverse complement.
AGAGAACTACGTTGTGTCAGTCGTACATGACCCAATCATATATGTTGGAAGAAACTACAGTGTTTTGAAGGGTATGTTGGCACAAAACGTTTTCGCGTTATAGACTAGCATCATCTATAATAATAATAATAATAATAATAATAATAATAATAATAATAATAATAATGCAATGAACTTTGTTTCATACTTTCCACCCATAAATTTGTGGTGTCACTGCTTGGAGTCCCGTAGTAAAATCGGTTTGGCAAAAAGTTTTCACGCAAGTTGAGTTCTTGACGCGTAATGGCGATGCGGCATTTGTTATGCGCGTTAAAGCAGTCCATTTCGTTCCTTTGCGTCTGATTTTTCTATGCGAAAAAATACATGCAGGCAGAAATTTTCGTACGTGATCTACATGTTTCAATAATAACAGATAGTAATAACAAAAACAGAAAATCCTACATTTTAATAACGCAAACAAGATATTTAATATACTGTGAAGAAACCTAGCATAGAAAATGGTAAATTTTCAATGTTCGATCTTAAGTGTTTAATGTAATATGTACTCAGTCAGTAATACAGTGTAGGAATGATCTCCTAATTTTCATGAAAATATTACATGAATAGTAATTTGAATGTCTAGTTCTTTTTCACTAGTCACGCAATTAATTTTAAACTGTTACATGTTTTGTACGGCTCCCTGAAAATCGCCTAAGTTTTCTTTCAAATAATCTTAATATTAGTAAGAGTTAAATGAGAAATACATATTTACCACCATTGGAGTTCGATTACTGGCAGGCAGGTTTTGATTTTTATTGTGAGAAAATATGACGCACGTTGCAAATGACGGGCGGGTTTTATCGGGGCACTCCAGTTTCCTACTTCTGTGGCACTCCACCGCTATTTATTACTCACGTCATATAACTTTTCACTTCTACGGTTTAAGCACTGACCAAATTCTCTTCGCTCACCTTTTCGCATTCGAAAGATTTGCGATCAGCTACCAAAGGATAGCTGCGTATAAATTAGTAGCTCATTATAATTAAACTTTCACAAATCTTAAAAAAATAATAACAGTATCACTAATAACTATTAAGAGAGTTTAAAGGCATTCAGGTATACTTTTTAACGCATGCCACTTCTTTAATGGTTATGTGGACACAACAATAATAAAGTCTGCAAAAATTTGAACGCTTTTCGTTAATTTTCCTGTATCAAACGTTTTGCATCTTTATACCATGATTTTCATAAACGGCCGTACAATAACACACTACGCGAATCCTGGGCCAAATTGGAGACGAAATGTTTGAGACAAAATTTTGTACAATTAGATTTTACGTACAAATGTGACAACATAATATGAAATAAACTTGTATTTCACTACACAGATATCTCACTACCCATCTTCTGACCATAATATAATGGGCAAGGGTTATATTCCCGAAAAGTCTAAACATTATTTTAAAATTAACCGACGTAACATTCATAAAATAATGCCTGGACGTGGAACGCGAAGGGGAACTTTCTCCGCGCTATGTGGACACATTATGCGCCAAATATGTTGTACGACATTTCGCCACTATTTTATTATTTTCGTCTCTAATTTACCCCAGGATTCGCGCGTGGTGAACTTATTGTTAGGCAGTTTCTGATGCCTGTCTGTAACGTAAGCGTTTCTATACTGTACATCCGATTGCGGTGAAATTTTGGTGAACTGTTTGACGTGCGACCGCGAAAGTTTCTGACAAAAATCTCTACACATGGAGTAAAGTTATGTTGGTTAGGGGGGGGGGGGGTAAAACGGCGCAGGAGATAGAAGAAACAGACAAAAAAATGTTTTAAAATGTTTCTACAACAGTCGTTATACACGTAATCTACTTCTGCACTGTTTAGATTTTTCACAAATTGTTTGTTCCAAAAATTTTTCGTAGAAAATAATTTTTTTTAACGTAACTAAGCACTGTTCACATTATTATCAGTATTTACATTATTAATTATACAAAAATTTAACTGCCGGAAATTTTTTAGCAAAACGTTTTATTACATTTTTTAAATTTCTATAATATTTTTTTTTTTGGAAATAACGAAAGTATAATTACCTTCTTTTACGAATAACTTAACATAATTTGTAGTGCTTGAAATGAAATTTTACAAAACTCGCTGAGGTATTAAATTTAAAAGCCCGCGAACAAAGTCCCGGGCAACAGCAAGCGACTGATAAAAAACAGCAAATTAATCCAGCAGTTAGCAAATGGAAGAAATATATAACAAATAATAAAGCCCTCTCTTTTTATCCACGTTATTGCTAGGCTGCCAATCACCGAGGTTGTCAATATAATCTAGGTTTGAGGATGGATGGGTGATATTTGCAATAAAACCGAGAGAGACAGAGTCGTTGGACAAGCACTGTGTTATCAGCACACACCTGCAGTTCTACCAGAAGCGCGTGTCGTCTGCTGCTCTCTTGAGTTCTCGTCTTTCTTCCTTTTGTTATTCCTTCTCCCAGGCTGCAGCTACATCGCCGTCTCCCACCCTGCACCCTGGTGCCAAGTTCGCCCCACAACCCCCGTAACAACTTGGCGTCAAGTTCTCTGTTTGTAATCCGTAATCCGAGGGGCGCCTGCCAGACGCCGAATTAAGGGAGTTGTTAACACCAACACAGACATAACTCAATGTACACACGGCGTTATGAAGTTCAGTTCTCCTGGCCCGGCTGTGCAAGAGCGCCGGAATAAGAGGCAATTTGGACAAGGAAAAAGGCTAGACAGAGAGAGAGAGAGAGAGAGAGAGAGAGAAAGAGAGAAAGATGACGATGGAGAGAACGGCTCGGAATAAAAAAAATTCATAATTGCATTTTCTCCTCCCCGAAATTTCGTGAAAGTTCGCCAGAAGAAAGTGTCTTTTACGAAGCTGAGGAGAGAGTTAAGTCTCGTTATTTACGCAGATTAATTAAGGGATAATACAGGCTTCACGAAGGGAAGTTAGGTTGCGTGGAAAAGTGTGGGGAAGGGGCGGGATTGGGGGTGAGAGAAGAACCCAACGACAGGCTTTGGGAAATGATATTAAAGGCATCCAGATGGAAGTGAAGCCAAGGAAGGCCGCACCGCACAGTGGGAACGGGATGTGAAACGCAACATGATCCAAGTTTTGAATAGTTAGTTAATCACATTACTACCCACACAGCACGTGTTCCCCGGCGCAGAGCTGACTGGAGGGAAAAAAAATCTCGAAGGCTCCCAACCATTCCAATGCCGCTAACATCAAAAGACGCGCGAAGTTCTGGAGCCCTTTTTGCCGTGAAGGCCAGCCTCAAAGATGCTTACGTCGTCTTGGGATGAGCTACGAAACCGCACGGAAACATTAAATGGAACTGGCACAGACTAGAGAAATCTTTCCTGAGTGCAGAAACATCTGCATGTCTACCCAAGAGGAAATATTTATTTGGGATCTTTGCCAGAGAAAACCTGACGAGAAAAATATCCGAACAGTGATTTACAGCCAAGTTCGACTACCTTTGTCCCGAGACAAATTTATGCAGTGTTTACATAGAATAAAACGCTTAGAATTTTCAGTTATTTACTAAAGGGAATTTTAGTATTAAGGGGTTTCCCTACCTGATCTTCAAATGCGTTGCAGCGAGTTACGGCTCTTCTTTTTCCGAAAGTACTATTTAACGCGCATTATATTTGTACATCTACGAAAATTACACACACTTAAAACTATAGTTTTAAAAATTCGGCGCGTTTATTAGGAACATCATTTTCGGACCCTTTAAAATGGCCCAAAAGGGCATCTTCATGCTACTGTATCTAGAAAAATAACAACCGCATAAAAAAAAAAACAGAACTAGAGAAACAATCGTTAGACTTTGAACTATGCTGCCTGCGAATAAAATAATGTGGTCGCACCTTAAAGTCCCATAGGAAAAAGGATAATAGTAACGCTATGATCTTTGAAAGAACTGTGCAATGGGAGTGCATGACTGGATTTATTTACTTGGACATACTCCATTGCGAAATATATGACTGTTAAAAGGAAACTAAAAAAATAATACAAGAAAACATAAATAAGCAGAGTATGCTTTAGTCATCAGGATACATACACAACATGAAATTCCAAAACTGGAATCTGGTCAGATAAAA
>PNEQ01038389.1:29597-47760 GCA_003012365.1 Medauroidea extradentata | reverse complement strand
TGCCCTCAATTTTGATGACTTTTCTCGTCCTCCACTGTAAAACCATCAGTCCTGCTTTTTTAGGCCTTTCCTAAGGGTGTCTGTCGTCATCTTAAATGGGAACGGTGGTGACAGACTTTTCGCTCGCCATCCTTGGTGGTGTCCTGAGAAAAGGTTTCCTCCGGGGTTTCCTCAGGCACCACTAGGGGGCGTTGCAATATATATATATATATGTGTGTGTGTGTTAATATATTTGTTAATATTACTGGCCTACTATTTTAAACAAATAATCCCTTTTAAAAATTCATTACAAAATGCATAATAATACATCTACATATATTTTTTAATTCTGTTTTAGTTAAATTTCCAAAGCATAGGAAGGTAAAATCAATATTACACATTTATTACAATATCAAAGTTTATCCTTTTTTTAAAACTAATTTAGACATACGAAGTTTGAGACCCCTTCCCTTACTCTACCGACGAAGACAAATGCTGGTTACGTTACTAGTAGGTACGTAGAACTAAATGTATGTATGGCTTAACGTCTCTTCAACAGCGAGGTCATTACAGACGGAACCAATGTCTAAGAGAATCAGGAGCTTAAAAAAAGCTGCCATAGTCTTTAAGTGAAGAACCATCCCAGCATTCACCTCGAGTGAACACCGACTTAATTGTGGCCGGATTGGAAGCCTAAGTACTCCCGAATTCAATGTCCAGTTGCTTTGCTGTTTCCTGTGTGTCCGAGCAAACGATTGCGTCTCTAGTAACCTCTCTTTCGATAAAGGTTCTTTCATACGATCAAATATTTATTGAATTCACTTGAATGAATAGCACAATGGTTCAATAAATTTAACTCAATTACACAATTTGTAAGCAAATGGTGTACAACATAAATGACGTAGCTGTCTCTGTAACAAATATTTACTAACCCTGCATGACACCAAAATATTTGGTTAAAAAAATAATTAACTTACTATTTTTGTATGCATTATTTACAAGAAATAATGCCCGTATTTAATTTTAATATGGTTTCATTTACATACAGAACTCAATTATTATGATATTTGAATTAATTTTACCATAAAAACCTTTTATCTCTTCTCAAATATTTTGATTCAAGAAAATTTCAATCATGTTCGAAACTAAAATCTTTGACGAAATTCTAGACATTCACAAAATTGAAAGACAAAATGGCGGCGGTAACGTCGTCAGTGTGGCGTCACATGGTATTCAAGAAATGTAATTCAATAAATGTGAAAGAAAATTGAAGCAAAATTTGATTGAGTGAAAGGGCCTTAAGAGCTCTATTCAGCAGACGCTAGATGCAGCGTTTGAGACACGGAAACAGGCAGGCGATAAGAACTAGACTGGATCACGCGTCAACAACAGTATCGCCTTTATGTACGGGCAAAAACGGTGTGCAGTGTTTTGTCATTGGCTTTTTCCTGCGGGTCAATTACGGATCTTTTAGAGCATGACGTCTTAGTTGAAACGTGTCGTTCGTAAGTCGTAAGTCCGTCATAACAGTTTCGCGTTACACAAGGCGTCTTATGTAACACGCTTGAAAAACACATGTTGGTACTTCTATGCTCGGTTATCACCCCAATTACGTATTCGCCGGCCAATCAAGAAAAATAGGCTTCATTTGTCATCGTCGCAAGCTCATTGCTCATTGTTGTTTATAAGCATCAAGTTTTAAACATAACCTTATCCTAAATTATTTTTTGACAGAAAAACAACGTCAATTATTAGTTCTCGAATATAATTTGTTATTTACTCTTTGATACACGCAAATATAAATTGTATGCTAATATGTAACTAACGTTTGTTGTGAGGTTATGTAATTAGGTCTATGCTTTCAAAACAACTTACCAAGAAGTTCAAAATAATTTGGTGTGATTCATTTAATGTTGTGTATAAAATTCTAAAATTGTGTAGTTTTAAGATATAAAATGTATGCATGTACACTGCAGAAATACTTCGTAGGCCTACTTACGTGGCAATTACGAAATGTGATGCGGCGCAATATTTTCTGTAGTCTTAGCGTTTTCCGGTAAGTTTATATACAAAATTACATACGCCAGTGCTCTGAAATTACTTGCATAAATACTATATGTTCATTTTACTGATACTAACGATGCGACAACTTAACTAAGACTCCCGTTTTTGGGCGCCTTAGTCAAGGCTATGTCGTCACAATTTTGACGCGTCTTAATTCATCGGTGGTCGCATTTTATCGTTTGACGTCTTACCAACGTCACGTTCAAGTTAAGACGGGCCAAAAACAGATCCGTAATCGACCTGCTGGTGCTTTAAGTGATTGCACTATTTATTTATTTACGGAAAGTACATAGCATATATAGTCCAGCGCATGCTTCTCTATTATTGTTTTACTATTCCTGTTGGTATTTTTTACGGGGCAGCAGTCTGTAAAAGCTGTTTTAGTCCATTTCTAGGTGCACCGAAACCTTGTTTCTAAACATTACAGCTGGAAAACGAAAATAATAAAGCATAGTTTTAAATGTGTTATCTTTTCGTGGATAAAGATATCGAACAAACATTTAGTAGTACTTCTTTAAAAAAATATCTAAATACGCTGCAACAATGTTCATGCGCCAGCTGCACAGGGTACTTAAGGATGCGGTCTACCGCAATTTTCATCATCATTATTTTATTTTGTATTTGTACCAGATATTTTTTTTCTTGTTTTAGACACAAAATGTGACTAAATTTGGCTCTTATGAATTTTTTTATCTCTCATAGTTTTCGCGTAATGGCTTGTTAAAGTCGTATTTTGCATGTTACTGTTTTAACGACTACACTAAAACCAACTGATATACCAAACTCAAAAAAATCACAGTCAATAAATACATTGCAAGCTACAATAACATGCTCATAAAATTAAACAATAAACATTATTTGTATTTTTAAAAAAAATTATTGATCTTTTTAAATTTTTATTTTTAGTTTCAGCAATTTTTTAAAATCAAATATTTTTTATTCTTTAATTTCATGAGCATGTCATTGTAGCCTGTAATGTATTTATCCACTGTGATTTTTTTGAGTTTGGTATATCAGTTGGTTTTAGTGTGGTCGTTAAAACGGAAACATGCAAAAATATGACTTTAACAAGCCATTACGCGAAAACTATGAGAGATAAAAAAATTTCACAAGTGCCAAATTTAGTCACATTTTGTGTCTTAAATAAGAAAAAAAAATATCTGGTACAAATAAAGCATAAAAAAATGGCGATGAAAATTACGGTAGACCGCGCCCTTAAACACTCTTACTAACTTCACTCGTAAAAGTTAATTTTTTTTATGGCGTGTGTTCCCAACAGAGTTTATTCAGGTGGTGCGTGAACAATAGACGTCACGACCTTGCTGCGCTCCGGCATTCATCTGGCCCTGACCCTACTGTGATGTGTGGTAGATATATTAACGCTAAATACACCAATATTGAAATCTACACGCTTTTGGAAGCCAAACTACAAAAAAATTATCCTTAGAAAATGACATTTGCTAACTTTGGGAGTAAACATTTACCCAGAATGATGCATTTGTAGAGCGTAATCTGTTGCCTGCAATTAAATGTACAAAATTTCGACATCAGGGATGGTTCTGCAGAAATACGTTAGTCGAGAAAAATTTTTGCTCAGAAAGTTGGCAAAAACTATTGTTTAGGGCTGCTATTGTTTTTTTTTGCCAGTTGGCTTCGAGAAACCTGCTATAACTGATGGTTTTAGCGCGGAATTATGTAGACTATCATTCTCTCTTGGTGGATTTACAGCCATCTGTCTGTCCCGTTTATCAGTCCGCTTATAGCCAAGTGTTTAACAATAACATTCCGTCAATTCGTCGTTGGATCGAAGTTTTTCCAACAGACAGTAAGGCCGCGGATGGTTCAGTGGTTAGACTCCTCGCCTCCCATTAAGGGGTCCAGGTTCAATTCCGTCGGACCAAATACACAATGCAAGACAGCTTGAGCGCTTTGGCGAGAATTTTGATTGTGTTGTTACGTCAAACCACCAGAGAACCGCACCCTACATTTAACTGATTTTAGATGTACGCTGCCAACATAAAAATTCTGTAAAAATTTTCTCTATGGAGAATATATTTTCGTGCACGGAGGAAATAAAAATTATCTGTGCGGTAAACACGTAAAAGTTAATAAAATATGTACGTTAAAATAACAAAACAAAATAATTATACAAAAATAATATCAAAATATGAGATAGTTTCACCTCAAACCGCTAGGTTATTTTTCACAAGCTTACTCATAGTTTTTGTATAGAGCTGTCCGGTATTATTCTCTAGGGTATTTGGTCGGACCTAGATTTTCTTATGTGGGTCTCGTGGCGAAAGTCTGCCGTGGGATTTTCTTGGTATGCGATCGTTTTATGTGGGACGGTACTGTTGATACCTACGTGCGCCCAGTCATAAGCCAGCACCTGCCGGTAACCCCCCCCCCCCCCCCATACGATACTGACACAACCGTAAACGTATATTTAAATATAATTTTTCTAAAGGAATGAAATTTTATTTGCAATCTGGGACACACTTCAAAATAATTTAACGAACTTTTACATCACAAGTATGCGCAAACAATCGCATGAATACGAAACACGATCAAACGATTAACAGCCTTCTAATCAAACCTATTTTATCTGTTAAACATACAAGCGACAAAGCATACACATACAGAATGCTGTATTCGTAACACCTCATTTTTTTTTCTATGGCTGTATTACACCCGCAGGTTTGTTAACATATACAGCTTGCTAAGCATTTGACGGATGGATAGTTGATGGATGGATGAATGGATGTATACATGGATGGATATATTGGTGGATAGATAGATGAATGAATGGATGTAAGCCATGAAAACATAACTTTATTAACATGATAACGGGTACTAGAGATAATATTGGTGAAATGAAAACACAGTAATTTAAACTATAACAATATATATGATCATATAAAGCAATTAATAATTTCTGTATTATCAACTGATAGCGTAACATTTCCATTATATATATATATATATATATATATATATATATATATATATATATATATATATATATATATATATATATAAATGTTGCTTTGTGTACGCTTCAAAAACTCAAAAAGTTCTGCCCCGATCGAGCTGAAATTTTAGCATGATATGTAATCCGCATCAAGGATTGTTTTTATCTAATTTGCGACCACGGGGGGGGAAAAAAGCGAGGAAAACACTCAACACTCGCTGACAACCGCAATAGTAATGGCTGTTAAATGCCGGGCAGCTGTTTTGCGGTGGAAGCCGCAGCCGGGCAGCTGTTTTATAGAGAGATAAAGATGAATTAAAAAAAGTACGCTTAGCGCAGTGGACTGGACAAATCTGTTTGTATTTGATGTTTTAAAGATAAACAGTGAATATAGTATAATATAGAATATAGTATCACCATCAAAATACGTAACTAAAAGTTAGTTACTCTTTTCTATAGTACACGCGGGCGAAGTCGCAAAGGAACAGCTAGTTTACTATATACGAACATCTTTGAAAGACTCGCAAACTAACTAAAATTGATATCGAAAATTACATTTTTTAAATTTAATCCTACCATTTTTACGTATTAATTTTGTCGTTTTATAATGTTAATGCGTTTTACTTCACTGCGTGAAATCTTGCACTTATTGCCCTCACGTTGGACTTAGACGTTAACATACCATGAGGCGTTAACATACCTTGAGGCGTTAACATACCTTCTATAGCGACAATTAAGGAAATGCCTTCAAATCTTTGTTGAGTTAATGAACTCGAACTAGCAACTTGCGTTCTACGTTCTAATATGTGAGAAACGCTGTACAGTAGTCAAAATAATTAAAATAATAAGAAAAACCGGGAACGAAAATTAGTCGCTTTATGCTGAAAATAACCAATTAACCCTTGCTTGATGTTAGTTGTGTGTTTGGTAGATTTATAGTAGAACGGTTAATATTTCTCATCTTAAAGTCTTTTGTCGCTGTGGAATTCAAAGCAGCGTGATGCTAGGGAGCCACAGAACAGAGACACATCAGCCCAAACACAGAATCTTTCCAGAACTTATAAATGCTGCATCATGGCAGAAGGGTCTGGCCATCTGTTATACAGACAAGTTTTCCCAAATACATGACGTGACGGAAGGCATCATCAATCTTTCTACTAATTAGAGAAGGGTGGAGTTCAGAAAATCTTGAGAACGATCTACAACAGCATGTCTTTAAAAAAAAACCTTAACTTGGTCTTGTTTGTCTTCTGTCTTGTAGAACATTTATACACAAAAATAGGAACCCATGCAGCCTGACAGGAGAGCAGAAAAAAAAACGCAAATGAATTTTTTTTTCAGCGGTTTCGTAGCAAACGCAAGTTGAACGGTCCAGAATCGGGGCGGTACGAGCTATAGCCTACTAACTTCTGTCTCCCGAATTTGTGCCTAAATGAAGACTCACACTATATTGCATACTGTCCGCAACGTTCTATCATTGGATACGCATAGCTCTAGAAGTCGCCAACGGATAGGATATAGGCTGTGTCCGAATTCAAGTACGTACTTTCGTAGATGTAACCTTGCATATTTACTTGTCCTTTCTTCAGTACTTAACTAATGCGGACAAAAATCTTATTCTTCTTTTCTGTTGAGAAATTACATAAGTATTTATGGCCAGTATCAAGTTAGATGTTGAACGAAAACAAAAATTTTCGCGCCAAAATTTGAAAAATGTTTGGCACATGAAGTAAAATTTCGACATTGGTGATTCTCGGAGGCACAATATTCAAATAAATAACTGCAGTATAAAGTACAAGGAAAACTGTGGTGGGATATACTTACAAACAAACAATGTTGCAATCCGAAATTACAGTGTAGGTATACATAGCCTACAAACTGAATTTAAACTTTTCAAAATGGCGACCACGCCAGAGCTACGAGGACACGAGAAGGACGCAGAAGTACGCACATTCGTTTCGTTGTGCATCCTTGAGCAGTTGCATTCTTTAGTTCCAATTCGAACAGTCCTTGTGATGTCATTTCCGGGGACAAGTACGCTCAAGTAAATACCTCAAGCGAATTCGAACACGACCTTAATCCGTGAGCATTTTGGCAGCCAGGCGCTTTGTCTTGCCGCTAGATCATGCCTTGGTCTATTTATTTGCTCTACGCTCCTGGCCATGCTAGATTATTTTATTTTCGCATGTATGAAATTCTGAGAAGAGATATTTGAAATTTGATATATCGTGAATTGTATTTACCCAGCGCTACACTACGAAACATCGCAGTTCGTTATTTAACGTCTATTTAGTCTGCAATCAGTCCAGAAAATTTAAAATATAAAAAAATTGCTGGACCGATTGTGGCCTAAATACAGCTACATTAAAAGTTCAGAAGCCATGCATGTACTGTAGTGCACGGTAAATGGAATTCACGCTATAAAAGCAAATTACACATTTTTCTTCTGAGAATTAAAAAAAAGTGAAAAATAAAATAATCCAATAATGCGACTGATGTGTTGCCATGTTAGTAAAACGAGGAAGCTGTGATGTTAATTGGAGGACGGTTAAGACTTAGTGGACCGGCGTGTGAGACGTGCTGTAACGAGGTACCGAAAGTATTTTTGCTTGTGTAATTACTAAAAATGTTTCACTTACGAAAAGAAGACACACTTTAAACTGTGACCCTATGATTTTCTAAATGCCATCCGCTAGTTAAAACGTGGTTTCCAAGCTCCTCAACAGTGCTAAAAATGACTTTTTCACGTTGCTGTAGCTGAGAAAATATCAACCGTAATCTGACGCTTGCTGACAAAATACTCTTTTACAAATGAGTATACCGTAATTTATACAATAAACAAAGTTTTTAGACACAAGTTTTCAGTTCACAAATTCTGGAGCCATCTTAACTTACCCTTCAACAACAAATTGTGTTCGGTAGTTAGTGCTGGTGCTGAGTGAATTGTGCTTGTGTGTGTGTGTGCAGTGTGCTGAGCAGCTGCAGCTAATTTGCCAGACGGTCGGTCCTCTCCCATCCCTGTTTTTCCTTCTGTGAACCCCCTTACCCCCCTCCTCCTCACCCCCTCCCATCAAACACAGTGTCTGGCAAGGCGTGCGCGTTGAAGCGATGCCCCAGCGCCTTTTGTCAGCGACAAACAGGCCTGTAATCAAATCACCGTGGCCCCCACAAACTTCGTTAACCGACAATTTCAAGTGACGAAGAACGAAGGGGGAGGGGGAACGAATGAAAAGAAAACGGACAAGGGGATGATAGCCGGACGGGACGCTTAACTGAACAACGATCCAACCGCCACGGATTTTTTTTTATAAGTAGCATCGAATTCGTTCGTGCAAATCGTATAGGATTTCGATGACAGAGATCTATAAACACAACAACACATGCTAATATTATTAAATTAACTTCGAGAAGTAGTAACTAATGGTACCCTTTATATGAACTAATCTCTAACATGTTGTGGCGTAGTTGAAAATTAAATGTTTGATTATTAATTCACATGTCACAGTCAACGGAAAATGTTATGGGTAGATACCCTACGCCTTTCTGTTTTCGATGAATTCTTGATATGTTTCTAATATGATACTTAACCAATACCTGGCAAATGGCAACACGCACGGCTCAGAATAGCGCACTGTTGGGCTTTCAAAGTATGGATAAGATGCCACAGAGGCGTTAGTGTCGTTTAGAAATGCTTCTGTTTAACATAAATTTAAAACAATAGCAGATGACACCGCCTGTGTGCCGTTTCTGTGAATGTATACTCAATAGTGCTACTCAGACTAACTTCACACACAGCATTACAATACTGAAAGAACATGGGACACAAATTTATTTTGTGCAATCGTGAGGTATTTAAAAAATAACGACAGCATTGTCCATACAAGAGATACTGAAATTCTCCTTGTTGAGAAAATCGCAGTCACGAAGTTCACAAAGAAATAGAACGCAAATAATTAAGGATGACTTTTATCAGCCTGTATGATATATATAATTATAATATATCTTAATATATAAAATGAAGTGTCCTGACTGACTGACTGACTCACTCAGTCACTTACTCATCAACGCACAGCCCAAACCACTGGACCTAGAACCATGAAATTTTGAGGGAAGCTTCCCCTTACCTCGTAGGCACCAATAAGAATGTATTTTTCAAAATTCGATAATTAAGGGGTGAAAAGGGATGCAATGTATTTTCAAATAAACCCTGATGTCTCATTAACCGGAAAAGCTATCATAATTTTTTTAACTTCAAAATATTGCCCAAAAATGCATATTTGTGAATTGTTTGATTTTGCGAAATTTGAAAATTATGGGAATGAAATGCCGTAAAATGTGTTTTTTCATTAATCCCACTTATCTCCTAAAACAGTGAAAATATTGTAATGGTTTTTGCTTTAAAATAAATCTTACGTAAATATCAAAACATTAATTTAAGGATTTATCGAAATTCGTCCTTGAAAGCTGTTAAAAAAATATAATGTGTTTTCAAATAATCATCTGTACAGCTTATACCCGTTAAGACATCGATTTGACACGAATGAAGCTTGTGTAAATATTTACAAATCAAATTCAGGATTTTATGAAATTCGAAAATTAAGGATGTGTAAAGCAGTAAAATGTAAAATGTTACAGTCTCACGAAAAAAGAGAATGATCATGGAGAAATAATTCAACAGTCGTTTCTTTTTACCAACCTACTCATAAATAAAACCTCTTTGGACTGCAGCATTTTGTAACAATACGGAAGAATTATCACGGCCTGCCTTTAAGCATTCACTCAGGTATTGTATAAAGTTTGTGGTGTGGGAGGGGTGGGGTTACGGATTCGTATCCCATGGAAGACTTTGCGATGGGAATTACTATGACATCATACGAGCATATTGCGCGCGCTCTTTACACTGAGCTAGGACATTTTATAGTTCTCTGTTATTGAGTACGCTATAGCTGTTAAATACCTTCATCACATATTTTATCCAGAGTTACTGTTTACATTACATAATTTCACGCGGGCAAAGCCGCAGCCGGCCAGCTATTTTATAGAGAAGTAAAGATGAATTAAAAACAAAGATGTTCTGCAATTGAAGTACGCTCAACGAAGACATGGATAAAGCTGTTTGTATTTGTTGTTTTAAAGATATACAGAGAATATAGCAACACCATCAATTAGTACGTAATTAAAAGTTAGTTACTCTTTTCTACAGTACACGCGGGCGAAGCCGCAAAGGGACAGCTAGTGTGTGTGTGTTTATATATATATATATATAATGCCCAGAACCTGCATATTAATAAGCACACCAGGAAAATTCTGAGCTAAATTGGAGACGAAAATGTTAGTGACTAAATGCTGTACGATGACATTTTTCGCACATAATGTGGCAACATAGCACGGAGATAGTCCACTCTTGCGCTGCACAAACTTGCCTTGCTGCTATTGTTCTGATCATCATATTATGGTTCAAATCCCGAGCACTCTACGTTTGCTCGATGTAACATACATACTCAAGAGGGGACTAACTCTGTTCTGTGTTGCCACATTGTGCACGAAGAATGTCACTGTACAACATTTTCCACTAACAGTTTCGTCTTCAATTAAGCCCAGAATTCGCGTCGTGTTCTTATTATGCGACAGTTTCTGGACATCCTAAACTTACACTACTTCAGTATCAAGTTTGACAGTTCTGAAGGCAAATACATTTCTTTGGTTTACTCGTTCTCTGCAATGTAATGTCAGCCGACATATTTGATTTTAAAACGAACCTGCGATATTCATTTCTCCGTACGTATAGTAAATATTATTTTGCTTTGTGACTGACTTTAAGTTATTTTAACCGTTAATGCTACGGATTCCTGTTTTCCTTGTATTTCATAATATTATTTTAATAAATCTTAAACGGGATCCGATATCGTAAAACCGTTACAAATACTTGTTGAATAATGGTTTTTACTATACATCGTAAATTTTTAAGGCAAAAGTTATATAATTATGGCTGGTTACCTATTCAAAGTAATTTTCTTAAAGACAATAATAACTAGCCAAAATTATATAGGCCTAACCTTTTGATTTGAAAAAAATTTGGCTATACATCGTGAAAACTATTTTCAACGAATGTAAAAGTTTTACAATAACTTCTCCCGTTTAAGATTTTAAAAATATTTTTATTAAAAAAAAAAAAAAAACAGTGTAAATAGGAACCAGTGGTTTAACTGTTACACGAATTAATGTCAGTCACTATACAAGACAAATTTTACTGTACGTACGGAGAAACGGACACATTATTAACGTTGACAAATATTTGTCTTGTCATTCAAACTTTTCAGCCGTTTTCTTTATATTTAAGTTAGTTACAGTTGTTGGGACAAGCCTAATGCTTAAAAAATTGTTTTATCGACTACAAAAAAAATTAAATCTGGTTCGCAAATAAAAAATTGTCTTCGGAGAAAAAAATGGTGACACCAAAGAAATACATTTTAAAGCCATGCTCATGTTTATACTGTTTTTGCGATAGTTATTATTTTTAAATTTAAACTAGCACAGATATCACAAGTCCATTTAGCGGTTTGGTTTAAAATGTGTGGTTTGCCGTGATTACTATTTCTTTCAAGACTAGTAATTGAACAGTTTTGACTAATCAATCAATTAACAAATATTTCGTTGATTACTTAATTAGGTTAAATCATTGTATTTACTCTCTTGAAAAATTAACCAACATGGTGAAAAACATTTTAAACTAAATTCCCTAACGTATATTTAATATCTGCTCTCGTTTCGGCTTTTAAAAAATAATTATAACGAAAACAGTAGAAACAGGAGAGTATGGCTAAAGCATTCGTTTGCTGTAAAGCAAGCTTTTTTTACTGTAAACTAAACAGTCTAAAATAATTTTTCTTTACTGTAAAAAAGCGTTTTCATTGTGTATATAATATAAAATATACTGTTGAACAGTTTTATTATAATAATATTGTTAATGAGGTATACAATATTGCTCCATGATCAGCCATTCACCTATGTTAAGAGAAGTCGCTCACTGAAATAAAAGTATTGTTGAAGGTACTATACTTCTGTTAAAACAGGGATAACAGTCTTATTTGTTTGTGGGGTACCAATGGCATTGTTCCTAAAACAATCTGTTGTGCAGAAGTAACAATATGTACTGCAGAAGAAATATGCTCCTTGCTCTTTCTACAGAACATATTGTTACTTGTACAGAACAAATTGTTGTTTGGGCAATCCAGATAGAACCGATTACCAAACATGATTATCCGTATTTTAACAGAAGCAAGGTAAATGCAACAATACTTTACGTCCAGGCCCAATGCAGCAAGACTTCGTATGTGAAATCAGTGTTAACGCGTATACCCGCGTATCTCTGTAAGTATAACTTGTTCTGTGTATTCAGATTATTTTCAGGAAATGTAAATAATTATTATTTATAGACACTACGTTTGATTTTAGTCCTATTGTTTGCCTTAAATGAGAAGAAAACAATAGTGAGAGATGCTAAAAATAAAAAATTTAGGGCTTTGGTGCTTAATCGTACAGGATGAAAGTACATAATTTAATCCGTAGTTCAATCATTTGGCTTTCCCCACGTGCAATAATATCGCACTATTGAAGATTTAATTTGCGTGCTGTTATTGGACTATGAGCCCGGGGGCGCGCGGGCTCATTTACCTCATCGAAGGCACTCATCTGGGGTTTGTCTTCCCCTCGAACACACAATAAACATACCAATGCTCGGAGTTGTTGTCCTATTCGCGGATATACGCAAAGTGGCTGACATCTGGTGGTGGGATACTGTACTAATTTAACAGGTATTAACAATGTTATGGACGTAAGGATATATGGATGTGTTGTATTTAAAAGTTTTTGATTTGATGAATTTTCGAATTTTATGAATGTATTTTGATATTTAACGATATTATCAAACCATCTACAACATGTATTCCTCTGTACCTGAGGGTCTTTCCATTTTGGTAATAATATTTCTATGTACAATTTCCCAAAGAACGAAATGTCGCGGAAGAATGGGGCGAATGTGTTGAAAATCGGCAAACCCTGTTGGTATATCATGTCTGTTTGTGGGAATCATTATTTCCAAGAAAGAAGATTTCTGTTGCAATGGTAAGATACATTTATGTATATAAGCAACTGATATAATAAATTATGGAGAGCCATATATTTCTGTTTAACAGTGAGATGATGTAGGTTAGGAAGGCTTACAAAATACGATTCTCTATGTGGTTTAGTGAAACAAAGTTTATTACTTCATGCATTTGATTTTAGATCCGATGAAGCGGCCCATCAGTCTTCGAGGTTAGAATACAACGTCATTATATTCGTAATGTTTCTACTGCAAGAAACAACTCCACATTCCATTAAATGTCTCGTCGTTAATATTTCTGATCCCCTCGATAAACGGCCGTTAAAAATCTCCTACATAATCCATAAATTCATACATTCCACAAGAGGCTCAAACATCTTCATTTTCAAAATTACGCCTCGTTTATTGCAACATTACACAAAAATCCGTATTACAACACAGCATAACAACGTCTTGTTTATACCTGTTAACACCACCATTTTGAGTTATGCAGTGCTGCGCTCTGGAGACAAAAACATCCACGAATATTTCTTCCTTTCAAGAAACGACCATTATAATGGAGAAGAATTCCCACACACAGTTTACAGTTCGTGCAGTGATTTTTACAACGGTGTACAACACAGCCATATCTCCTTCACGCCATGTTAGACGATGCACATTTACATGTAAAGGTAAGAGTGCTTTACGTTTCGTCTACAGTGAGGTCGTTAGAAATGGTGACACACTACTGTACACAAGAACAGGAAATGGGAGAGCAATCGGCCTTGGCCTTGGGCTTTGTAAGAGAACCAGCCCAGCATTCGTTTGGAGCAATTTCGGGAGACAATGAAAATCCGAAATCAGGATGGTCAGGGTTGGGAATCAAATCTGGGTCCTTCGAACGTGTTACAGTTGGACCACCTGACCGGCAGCGAGATTTGCAAGAGAAGGTATGTTGGCATAACATAACAACACATGTGGGCGGAGGAAAAAACGAACTCGCCCTTCATTCGAGGTTACCATGCGTAGCGTAGCAATAACGTGTGGTTTGGGATTTCTGGGAACAATTTATTCCGCTCATAAACAACGCCCGTTTTCTTAGGCCCTAAATTCCGAACGGTTCCCGATATCTCTAGAATACAGTTTTATTACAGTTGTTTAAAGGTGTGTGGGTGGCTCCCTAGTATATTACGTTTGTGTGTGTGAAGTACACAAACGATGGAGCGCTAAGAGAGTCGCTAACAGGCGTATTTAATGCAGTGTCACATCTACGGGCAAACCACTCAATTGGCGCGTAGAGATTTACTGTTATTTCTATAGAATTTTAAGCCGAGATCATATAATTTTATTTGAGGGAACTATCTTTATTAATCCAAACGCATGTTTACATATTTTTATTTTACGAATCAAGGTGGTTTTTTTCCAGATACCGGGCATGTTGTAAAAGCCGTTTCTAGCCATTTGAAGTGTACAAAAAAATCGTGTCGAATTTCTAAAGTTTTAGCGATAAAGTTTGAACTGTGTGTTCTTTCCGTACTGCAAGGTTAATATAGTTTCCTAAAAATAAAAATAATAATAAAAATAACAAAATGTAACTTGTTGCAAACACATTTCAAGCGCAAGTAATAAGGCCTTTAAAAATATGTTTTACCTGCAGTTGAACCAGAAATGTGGCTGCAACATGATGGTACACCATCGAAACTTTGGTGCACATGCCTGGGTGTATACCGTGTCCAGGTAAGAAGATTGCTAAGAATTTTTCATGTAAGAGGCAACTAGCATCTCTGAAGAATGTCATGGTCAAAATCCACGAATGTCGTGCTTATTCTTAAGTAATCTGCCCTCTATTTAAATAAGAACACAATTGTTTGAATTTAGAGTCATTTGTCAAGTCTGAAAGCTCGATAAATATTGTACTTTTTCATGTCATTGTATGTATTACATTTTCTAACTTTAGTATCAAGACAAAACTGTCGTCACGCTCTGCTGGAGAGTCTTAACCTGGAAAAAAAATTTTTTTAATTAAAATAAATATAATAAGAATAACGATCAGCGACAAAAAATAATATTTTGTAATAATGCAGTATCATAAATCACCAAATTATCCATAGTTTCCAATATTTCTGTGTGCATTGTTGGATTGCAATATCATCGTTCTTTTTCACCCCCGACGCAAAAAGAGGGGTGTTATAAGTTTGACGTATCTGTCTGTGTATAGTATATGTGTTGGAGACCGTTGGAGAAAATAAAAGTTTCAGGTGTGTGTATGCTTTGGCAGGATTGCAATGAGCAGTTAATCTATGTTAATGTATATAAGAAAAATAATAAAAGATGGCTTTGGCTGTGTTTCTGTTTAGCGGGACCAAAGATGTTAGAGCGGGACTGTTTGTAATATCGTTTATTTTATTAATTAACAATATGCCCTTTGTTCTATGACAATATGTGTGTCTGTAGCATCGTAGCTCCTAAACGAATGAAGCTATTTTGATTTAGTTTTTTTGTTTGTTTGAAATGTGACTCGATCGAGAGTGTTCTTAGCTGTGATTCAAGAAAATCTGTTCCAGCAGTTTAAAGATCATCAGTTTTTTTGTAGCGAATGTGAGCAATTGTACTGGTCTGATCGATTTGAAATTTAGTATCCCGCAAGTCGCGGGATTTTTAAATTTTCTATTTAAGTCTTAACCTGTTTCTATTTAAGTTAAGCCTAGTTCAGTAGACAGTATCATACTGTATAACATAGCAAAAAGTTAGACTGAATTTACTTTCAGGAATGGATTTCGAAATATTTAAGAGAAGGTGTAGTAGCGTGAAGTGAAAGCTCAATGTAGTGCATGTAAGAATATTATGAAATGTCAGGATCGACCCTTCACGTGACGCAAATTATAACATTGTCTTATCATTAGTACAAACCTGCCACTTTCCCCTATAAAATTGACTTCCAAGTTTGCAGTTGATACGCCGGTTCTCATTACAATTACGAATCGAGCGAGGTGGCGCAGTGGTAACACGCTGGATTCACATTCTTGAGAACCCAAATCTGATTCCCGCACCCGGCCATCTTGATTTGGATTTTCCATTGTTTCCCGACATTACTCCAAGTGAATGCCGGGATCATTCCTTCACATAGGACGTAGTCGATTCCCCTCCCAGTTCCTGTCCTTGTATAACGTCGAGTATAACCATCTAATGACCTCACTGTTGACGAAACGTAAAGTCCGATAAAAATATCGAGGACTTAAATTAAAACAAAGAATACAGAATTATTAATTGAAGAATATTTTTTTTTTTTTTCAAATTGTTAACTTTGAGTTTTTGTGACGCGATTAGGACAAGCAAAAAAAAAGTTGTAATGTGTTACTAATAAAGTTCATCGAAAGAATAGACTGGAATGAATCGCGTCTGTTATAGGCAGTTCGGAATAAAGTGAGCACTCGAAAAAGCCCTTCTAAATATCTATTTCCAGCCAATTCGTATCTTTCCGCGTGTAACGGCTAACGACGGGAAAAGTCTAACCTCCTGGGACTCGTCACTTTATGTTTGCGCGTGTGAGATAAATTGTTCAGTCGATATGTACATACATAGTTTGATAAAAAAAGAAGTTTATTAATTATATAAAATACAATTATAGGCCTATCGCTGTCGGTTGATTTTGTTTCAGTATTGTTGTATTTAAATACGAATGAACACGGAACTATGTTGTGTTATTTCGTTGCCAACCATACAAGCAGTAGGGTGACTATCGGTAATGTTGAATTATATGTTGTAACAGCTAGTGATATTTTTCAAAGGTTAAATATTTAGTCTTCACTTTATTCCGAACGGCCTGTAACACTTTTCATTCACGATCTTCACACTTCTCATTCATGTGGAAATTATATTACATATTTCCGCATTTTGCTCACGACGATTTAATTTGAAATGGTCGCCTGCGTGAACATATTTTGTGCGTTCGAGGCCTGGAAGCAGCACGTGCAATACGCCTCACCCTAGTCTCTGTGTGCAAGTCACTGAATTAGACTCCTCATCGATAGATCTTATCTATGAGATATTCAGTGATGACCATTTAATAAATTTTTACGTAATATAAAATATGAATATGTATTGCACACGCCTATACATTAAAAAAAATCTGCACTAAGATTTTTATATCAAAAGAGGATCACAAAATCATAGTTTTTAAACAGCGAGAAAATAAGTTTTAAAGAATAGTAGAGGGCCTTAAATGGGTTTACACATGTGCGACGTCATTTAAATGGTATTCCTACGCAGATGTAAATCACGCACGCTGCATCTGCCTAGGAAGGCGTTAACAACCGTATCACCTTTTATGTCAGGGGTGCGAAAATGGTGTGCAGTATTTTAGTCGTTGGCTTCCCTTATGGGCGTTTAAGCGGCGACCCTACTGTTTTGCTAACGGAAAGTGAGTAGTGATGTCCAATGCGTGCTTTTACATTTTTGTTTTGCGGTTGATTCCGTTTGAAATTTTTTACGTGACAGCAGTCTGAAAATGCCGTTTTTTATACATTTTGATTTGTCTCGAAACCATGCTCCTAAGCACGATATATAGAAAACAAAAATTGAGAACACACGTTTAGTAGCATTCCTTAAAAAAACTAACTCCTAGTGCACTGCAACAATGTTCATGCACCAGCTGTACAGGGCTCTTAAATCTTCTATTTGTTCACATACCCGATAGCTTTATTAACTACGTTATCAAACTTGTTCACTTACGTAACATATTAAAGACGGAATATTTTACAGTGGTAGAACCTTATAATTTAGTTTAATGTTGGTAATTCATTGAAAACTTAAAATCTTTTAATGGTACATTGGACCGAGTATGTAATATTTCCTCATAATTAATGCTTTAGTTTATACTATGACAAAAAAAAACTCGATGTCCATTGAGGAAAATCAATTTTCTTCTGGACTCTTTCAAATAATTTTTAATCGGGCTAGCACCCTTAGATTTAAAAAAAAAAAAAAAAAAAAAAAAAAAAAAAAAAAAAAAAAAAAAAAAAAAAAAAAAAAAAAAAAAAAAAAAAAAAAAAAAAAAAAAAAAAAAA
>PNEQ01038389.1:8437-29497 GCA_003012365.1 Medauroidea extradentata | reverse complement strand
ACGTGTTAAAAAATAGTTTGATGCATAGTGCCACACAATTGCTGTGCTTCTTACTAATACATGTTTAAGTGTTCAGATGAGGATTAAAGTATTTCTAAAAACCTACTTCTACCTGAGTTCACTGCTTTGTTGTTCAATATCACTGAGTTTTCAGTGAGTAGCATTCCTTTGATGGAAACCAACGGCATAAAGTTTTTCTCTACCCGCCCTTAAATTATGTTGCGGAGAGCTGCGATTTTCTCTTTTGATTAAGGTATGCAACATGCATTCAATCGTTATACCTATGAAAGTAAAAAAAAAAAAAATTTGCGTGATTATTAAAAACATTGTTTGTTGAGACCCTCAAAATGGCTGAAAACGACTTTTTTTTACTGCCTGATCTATGAGAGCACTAATTCGTTTCGCAAAGCGGAAAAAAAAAAAAAAAACCAGAAAACTTGGTACTTTAGAACAAATTTTCCACATATAAGATCATATGTTTGACGTTGAAAGTCCTACGGAAATAGACAAAAAGTAAACTCCTGCACGCTAGTTAAGTGGCTTACACGTAAAGGTGATTTTGCATTCCACACGCCAGTCAGCGGTACCCGATTTTGTGCCTCGCAAAAAAAAAAGCAGCCTATATAGGGAGCCACCTTAAGATCTGATCACAGAGTATAGTATTATATTTCCTGGTATTCTGCTCGTGGAGCTCAAATGTAGAGCATTACCAGCAACACGATCGTGTATGCCAGTCGACCAGCTTCTCCCCATAACTGGATATATCGCGGAGCTGATATTTTGTGAAGAAAACACGGCCGCTGTGGCCTCGGGACGGGTACACAATACACAGCCTAGCAGACGTGGCACAATAGCCTCTCCAGAGAGATGAATCCACCCCCATTCTGCTCGCAACAGGGTTTAGTTACCTCACGTCGCAGCATCCCTACGCCCGTACCTGCTACAGGCCGGCACTTTGTGTGTTCCCGCCTCACAAACATCCTTGGCTGTATTCCCTCTGCAGGAGACGACCTACTTGGCCCCGTCCACCCGTGACAGACGGCCTTCACATCACCCCCCACCTCCCGGGGTGATCATTGTGTCCCTGGCGGGAATAAAGGCCGGCCCAGCGCGACACGAGCATTGTGTCGCTCGTTTATGGGTGTTTATGGCTGTGCCGTAATGAGTTCTTGAGCACACACAGGGATAGACATCACAAAGAACATATACATTTAAGAGCAACAGAGGTTGTAATTTGTTTGCTCAAGGAATCTTTCTCCACGTTGTAATTTTTAGCTTAAGAGGGCTCTTTGGATAGGCTTGTGTGTGTTTGAGGCACAAACTGTTAGAGCGCCAAGGGTGCTGCTGACAAGGGTATATAACACAGTAACACCTTTAACACGCAGCCACTTAACTGGCGTGCAGTTCCGTTCCTATATAACTTAAAACTATGATCATATAATTTCATGTGCGGGAAGTGTGACTAAAGTCCATCCCATGCTTCTATCTTCATGTTCCAGTGGGACAACGGTTGGTTTGCTGTTGACCTAGGCCGGTCTTGTTCCTTAGGTTGGTAACATTTTGCCTGGCATTCTAGTTGATCTGCCTTAATAAGGTGATACCTAAACTCAGAGATATATTTGAAGGAACAGCCTGTAAACTGCCTCTAGTAGTTAACAGGGAGTTGAGATACAATTAGGTCGATAAAATCTTCGTTACTCATAGGAGATGAAAAATGACGAGTTATTTCAAATTCTCTTCAATGGTACGGGGTTTCCGAGGGTCAAAATATTACTACTCTGATAAGGCTCTGAGTCCTTAGGCTCCAAAACTCCTGTAAAAATAAATTCTTAAATTCTTGGAAGGTGGTAAATTTCTCCTCCCACAAGTAGAATGTTGTGCCTGATAAACTAAAACTAAGGCATTTCAGCACCTCAGCATCTGACAGAGTAAAGAGTTATACATACTCTTCTACGTTTTTTATGTATGTGACGGGGTTCTCAAATTGTTTGCCTGTGAAATTGGGTATTTCCTCCGACCATGTTTTGCGGGGTGATGTACCATGGCTACAGATGAAACAGCAATAGGTATCGTGTTTTCTCTAAGGTTGACAGGATCAGGAGTTGTTCGATGTGACACGTGTTCAGGGCCAATAGTCAGTCGGTTAGCATGTATCTCAGCTATGACCTCATCTACTTTCTTCTCGAGACGTTGTACCTTTGCCTCTTCACGTTCCCCTATATCGTGTGCAGACTTAAAGGCCTGTGATACCTGAGCATCAAAATGTCGGCTATACGACTCCAGTTGGGTATTTACTTCTCGTAAAATAAGTTCTCGGGTGATGGTGTCCCTTGACTCGTCCCTGGTCTCCACAAGCTGAACTCTATTTTCCAGGCTTTAAAGTTGTACAGTGACTTCTTCTTTCGTAGTTTCTAAGCCTATATTAAGGGCAGCAATCTGAAGTGTAGTTTGCTCAAGACGAGCTTCTGACTCTTCACGCAGTTAAGCAATTTGTCGATCTATTACGCCAGTTATTAGTTCACCCTGCCTTTCAAAATCGTCCCGGGTAATGGCTTGTGTTATTAGCTGAACTATTTCAGCTTGTAGCTTTTCCTGTACATTATTTGTTTCTGCAAGGACACCATTATTTTGTTCGAGGGCAGCAGTGGTTTAAGTACTCATCTGGGCGATCTCATTTTTCAAGCTTTCAAACATATGCATCAACAACCTATTGCCATCATTATCGCCGATTGAGTTATCGCTACCTCTCCCAAGTGTAGCAGTGTAAGGTGTGTAAGTTGGTTTGGACTGGGGAAACGTCACTCTGAACATAATCACCTGCCACATCACTCTGGACAGTATCACCTGCCCCTCCAGACACTGACATGGTGTTTAAATCATCAACCAAGTTGGTCTCATTAGGCTCACTAGCCTGTCTCAACATGTTTTCCTCCCTATATTTCTTTCGTTCCCTTGCCATGGAACTTCTCAGGAAATAGGCTTCCCTCTCCTCATCAGACACCTTGGAAATTTGACTTGACTATTGACTGCGTTTTTCGTTTACTTTATGTTAATATTTCAAAACGGTGGCCTTTTCTTATATTTAGAAAAGAATGACATGTTTAGGATTTTTTTTTCGAATTTTCTTAGGCTTAGTACACATATACTACTTAACATACTGACTTGACTTTTGTGTTAAAATTTTTGTAATGATGGCCATTTTTGTATTTTAGTATAAGGTGACATATCTGAGGAAATATTTTTTTCGCAGTTCATTAATCTTGGCACGCATGTTCTACTTAGTTGATTGGACTTCTGGGTACTTCGGTCATCCATTGGTAATACTGTTTTGAAAACTGCGGGCATTTTAATCCTTATGATAGAAAGACTTCTCAAAAAAAATTGTCCCTTATTTTATCCAACTGGGTACGCGTCTCAGTAAGCTGACTTATATTTTGTATATTTCGTTCATCATATGTCTAAATTTTTTTAAAAATATTCCTAGATGTACGTAAACGATTTTAACTTTCAGGGTTAATTTTCATTCACTTGGAGGAAAGTAAGCTTATCAGTTATGCTGGTAACTGCTTGTTCTTCATAGAGCCGTCTAAAAGTAAAGTTAGCAATTCTGAGGGCCCAAGCGTGCTACATTTTTCAACTTTTAGCGACATGATTTCAAGTGTGCGTACATTTAGTAGATACACGAATGTAGGGCGTGTTATGTAGTTATGTCAAAAAAAATTAATAATCTCAACTCGTGCTGCTCGTCTGAAGCGCAGGTAGGGAAGTCCATGAAAAGCAGCACCTCCTGTCAAGAGAATGGAGTGAACCAGTTTTGTGTCTGGATTTATGCCTTTCTGTAAAATAATCAACTTATCGTTTGTTAAATAGTGTGTGTGCTTTACCCTCAGTTATAGTAATATTATTATTTATTATATTTTACTGAGTCCCTTAGAAAATTTATGTATGGACAACTTACTGAATACAATCATTCAACACAAAACAACATAAATTCAACTCAAAACAATTATTTTATGCTTCAAGATTTTTGTTATGAGAGTACTGTACAGAAAAACTGAAAGTAGAAAAAAAGTAATTCTAGTAAACATTTTTTTTTTTTCAACTTTTTAGGCAAATATTTTGACATGGTGACGCGTCCATATAGTATATATTTGCGCCGCAATGAACTGTAAGACATTTTACGTCATATTGTAAACTATGCCCCAGAGAGAACTTGGGCAAAATATTTCTTTAAAAAGTTCGCGAAGACCGTTACTTTTTACGTAGGATTAATTTTTCGGATATTGGCTTTGGGAACCCTACTATAGTCAGTTAATACATCTATCACTGGTTTATTAATCAGAAATCTACTCTTATGTAGTTCATGAGTTAATACGTTTCCCAACGAATTATATTGGGTAAATCGAAGCCTCTAATGCCTAGAAGGACAATGTTGTATCTACTCAGATTATGTTGAATACCTAGCTTGCCAAGTGATCCCCAGTGCAAGGAAAGGTGGCGATGTTAATTATACCTATTTAGGATTTGAAGACGTGTAGAACTGTAGCATAATTGGGGTGATATTAGAATCATATTAATTTCGGTGTACAAATTTACTTACACCGCACGACAATCCATTTCCTAATTATCAATGTCTGTGAGCTCTTTATGTCACTAATTTTCAACTAACCTCCAGTTTTATTTACTCTTTAGATCTACATTTTTTCCGCTAGACCATTTATTTCACACGAACCTATATCACACAGCAAAAACATGTAACAAAAGTAATTTTCTTTCGGACTTTTTAGCTTTCTGCTTTACAGCAAATAGAAAATTCACCATTATTGTTATTATTAGACTATTTGGTGTCACTAATTTTTAATTTTTTTTAACAAAATAATTTAATTTGTTACAACAAATAAATGTTTAACATAAGATAAAAACTATAACCATCTTTGCCTCAAAGAATACTATTTGATTTTATTAACACAAGCACAATTTTTTGTTACCACAATTGAATATTAAAACACAAAACTACTTTGTAATTCCTAATTTTTAAAACGAATTTGACGTTAACAAAATTAGTGTCGTGAAAGAGAACGTATTTTGGAAGTGCAAGTTCAGTGAACGTAGCGTAGAGAGCAATGTTGTTAAATGTGAAAGACATATACGTCTGAAATAAATGTGAATATAAAAGATTATTGTAGGCTCCACCTTTGGCAGACAAAAGAGTTCCAAACTGTAAATTTTGAAATAAATTCCAGATACGTTTAGGACTTGCACACAGCAAGGACAACAAATATCAAATTCACCTAGAATCAATTTGACCGTTATTTAACTGCAATGATAAATATTGTCTGCATTAAACAGAATATTTCATTACTGAAAGCACATGTGCCAAACTCCCTATTCTCTGTCTATGAAAACAACTTAAACAATAGTGAATAAACACCAGTGGTATACGTATATTAACATTCGTACGGTTACAAAATTACTATTGTTTATATTTATTTACCGGTACAGACTGTAGGTGAATAATAAACTGCTTACAATTAAAACGTACTCGAATATACTGTAGGACTATGTTTTGAAGCATTTAATATTTTTAAAACGTTTTGTCTATAATCGTAATGATTTGTTATAAAATTTTAATAAAGGACTTGTGCGTTAGATTTATATACCTCGTAAAAACTTTTGACTAGTAGCAGCACGTGTGATAAAAACAATATCCAAGTTATTATTTTATAGAGAAGTTATATTGTTTGAAAAGCGAGCTAGCCCACATCTAACAATTGTCACGGATATTCGAGCACTTCAGATATCAAAATTTAATAAAACAAAATTATTTACTATCATGTTGCTTTTTAAATAAACAGTGGCAAGGTGCTCGTGGTTAAGTTGTCACCAAATAATTTCTATTTTGTTTGGGAATCATACCATTACAAGAGACTTTCAAACAAATGTAACAAATTTTCTCCGGAATTCAACATTTTTGGATAGCACGCAACCCAACCAAGTTCTGTAATCCTATCGCTGCCACCAAGTAAATTCATGCCACCTCTGTTTTGATAACTAAAAACCGTGATTGGTTCGGGGAGTGTTTCACAATGTAAAATTCTGTGTTATTTTTGTAAAAAGGCAAGACGGTTTATAGGTAATATTTAAAATAAAATAATTTACCTTCAAACGTTTTCAGAAGTTATACGTAAAAATTAATTAAAGATACGAAACGTTTAGCGGAAGAACAGTATCTGAGCCTGAGGTGTCCTTTCACATGGACACAACATTAGCGCCTGTTGTTATGAAACCCGAAATGCACGGATGTTATGAGTGTTGCAAAACTACAGGCACTGAACAACCCTTGAAATAACCACAGACGTGAATTCCTCGACGAGATAGTTAAAAAATAAATAAAACCGGTAAACATTTCTTTGATTTTGACGTTATGATCAATAACCCACTGCTGAAGATAAGAAATTTTGTGAATATAGTAACAATTTTCAAAAATTAATATGAGAAATATGTAACATTGCGCTATACGTGAGGATCCGTTTTTATTAATATTTTTTTCGCATTTTTTTTATAATTATTCACGTATTCACGTATGAATTGAATACTTACTAGTGATTTTCCAGTTCGTAACAAATATTTCTTTGTTTTTAGCAAATTTTGTGACTAAAACGTGAAAGCCATAACGTCACCGCAATTAAAGTAATAGTATTGATAATAAACAATATGCTGGGTTTAGAGATCAGTGTTTAAAGATAAAAAAAATTTAAACCTAATTAGATAGTTAAGACTGATTTAAAACTTTACATTAATATACTTTTGTTGGTTTTGTATTTCTTGCTTCTACGACTTGATGCCCGGTCAATCACAGTCCAGATATGAGCTAGGGAGAGTAGCTAATATAATTTTTTTTATTTATTTTATGGAGGTATATGCTAACGAGAAATGAAGTTCGTTAGCCGGCCATACAGCGACTATTATGTTGTAGGGTAGCAAATTAAAATAAAATCATACTTTTGAATGCATTTGCTTTCATGTGGTTTAAAATGTTGTTACATTTTAGTATTAAGTTGAAAGTTAAAACTTTGCTCGTTGTTCACAACGACCGGTCCGATAATATCCTGAAAGCTGACATTGTTTATCACAACGAATATTGACAAATCTTAGTGGTGGGAAAACCCTTTATTTTAATACGCGTACAGCATAATAGCATAATATGTAATGGAACGAACTAACGAATAAATAAAACGCATCACGACACGCTGTCTTTGCACTGAGACAAAAGAATAATTCCAAGTTTCATGATTACTGTGGAGTGGGTTTCAATTGCTTTGCTGCCACGTTAAAAAAATTGGAAATCATCAGTTTCACTTAGTGTGCAGGTTTTATAATAACGTATTATTTACCAGAAACGTGAATTATTTTCGTTAATTACACTAGAGAACTCTGTAGTCCCTAAAGTATAAATTCTTGACTGTAATTTTACAAACGCCTATTTCATTATCTTATTAAAATAATTTTACTAACATAATTTCTTGTACTATACACACACACAAACATTTCAATAGCAGTACCATTTTCATTACAGTTGTAGTCGTAATGCCACTTGTATTTATACTGACCACTTTTTAACTTAATTTAAATGTTGTGTGTTTTGGTCCCCCTACCCGTTTCGACACAGCTTTTTCAACTCCGTACACACAATGTGCAGTTAATTAGAAAGTGGGTTTCTGGTTTGTTGTACATCTATTCTATCATCTTTATTAACCGCTAAACTTTTTTCATCGTATGATTACTTAAACAGTTGTTATTATGTCTGGAACAACTGGGGTTTTTAATTCGACAGATCTCTTTAAAATGTTCAAATTATAGAGATAAACATATTAACTTAATCTCAGTCACTCGATTCAACTTCTAATAAAACAATACAACTACACGGTGCCTCGTGTTCCAGTAAATAAATAAATGATACCTCGCCCTATATCTGATACTTCCCACATGCGAAAAATCGGAACTGATCCCGCTAAGAATCGAACCCGTTGTGGGAGCGGTCTAACCACTACACTCCCTAGAATGTTTTAATTTTATAAAATGTGATTCAAAGAATAAATAATAAACCGCAAGTGTAGCACCATGTATGTATTTTGTGTAGAACGAGTCCTCGATTATTTTGTGGACTTGTTAAGACAATAAATAAATACAATTGTGCAAATTTCCTCGATAAGACATTTCGGTTAGTGATTTTCGTCAGTTTTCCAGTTTTTTTTCTATTAACAGATTTTCAACTTACTTTATGTTTCGTTAGGAAGAAAATAAGAAGGAAGGGGAAGTTTATTAAATGAAGACGGGGTCCATGGAAGAGGGTTTACAAAACTTAGGCAGAACTTCGTATTGGGCTGTGAGTAGCATAGCACCCCCCCTCCTCCACCAATTAACGGCCAAGTACTTTACACACTAGGCACTGAACCGTGTCCATTTTGCGTGTTCACATTTCGTAACCTTCAATCATCAGTTTAGCCACATCCGCGTTGCAATATGAAGGGGAACCAGCAGAAAAAAAATGCTGCGCCGTGCGTGATGGCGACTACACACCTGCTCCACCAACTGGGGCATGTCTGGCAAACAATTATAGTAATTTTGATTTGGTTCAGTAACTAGGGTTTTTACGAGGTTTTATTTTATTCGTAAATCATAACGTTCGAATACCGAGGGAGAATTTACCTCCAATAGGGGAATTTTCAATTGTGACGCAGTCTGACCCTCACCCGTCCTTTGTTTTGCAGTTCCCTTTGGTATTAACCGTCCTCCAAACACTTCTGACATGTTTCTAAATAATTTCTTAATATCGGGTCTGGTGTTCAATTGTAACAGAATATAGTTTTGCCATAGTTTAAAACTAATGTGTTTAGGTGACATCTTCCTTTTTACCATCGTAAATGTTCACGGTAACTCAACACGGTCAACGTTTTAAATGTAACTTTTACTTAAGGTGTGTACAAAATGAAGAACAATGACTACTGCCAAAATGCATAAACTCCTAAACGCACTAGTGCAGAAATATGATTAATTTACTCTTAAAAAATAACAAACATAACCTAACTGCATGTACTGTGTACTAATGACCTATTTTGTTTGTGGTGACAACATTCACACTCGGTGTTAAAGTGCAGATTCTAATTAAAATAATTATTATTTCGTAATAAATGCTTCTGATATAGGATGTGACGTGTCAGATATTTGCTACGTTGTCGCCTAAGTTCTCGTGGTGGATAACTCACGTGGAATAACAGGCGGTCGGTTTATAAAAAAAAAAGTAGTACACGTTTCACATTTTAGCTTTATGGGAGTCTTGTTGTTTTATTTATGTGCCAACCAAGTTTTTCTTCACAACCTCTAGATTCAGTTAATTATTTTTTAAATAGAAGTTTGCCTCCATGATGAAGCAAACCTACTTGCAATATCTGGCAAGAATGCCGGATTATTGTAATTGCATTGCAAATAATAAAAACATTATGGTAGTTTACAATTCAACAGTAATTAATTTAACTAGTACGTGAGTTACTTTTATTCAGTCATACATTTGCTAATATTCCTCGTGTTTTACAAACGAATTTAGTATTCAGTTCCAAACGAGCACAATACCAGTTTCCATACTGGATACGATTGAAATCGATTTAAATTCTCTGACTGATACGTTTAGGTTAAACTGAAATTTCGTTGGCTGTAGTGAAGTAGGAATAATATCCGTTCTGTTCTTGCAGCATGCTGCTACACATACTGTATATAAGTAAAAATTATATGACTTACGTATCCTTCCCTGATAATTTCAAGTGAATTTAAAATCTAATGTAAATAAAATACTGTTGTTCTGACTGACGGGTACAGAAGAACGTATAGTCTAAAATTTTGGATAGAGCTGGGTTTGACCCTAAATACTTTCTTTAATCTTAACATTGGTTTAGATTTCCGAAAACCGGATATTCAGTTGATTATTACTTTAATTTTAGTAAGATTTATTTCGTCTAAATAGTTCTGCTGAGATATAACGCAATATCTAAGAATATTTTCCTCAAGTTTTAAAGTTGTATAGCTTTTTAGTGAAAATTACACAGAATTTAACAGTAAAAGTATTTTAGAATTATTTGTGATTAGTTTGGTTTAAATTTGCCATTAAAACCAGTTGTTTCCAATAAATGTTAAGTGAAATTGTAATTTTGTTTTTTACGTTACTCTTTTTGAGAATTTTTAACTCGAATGATTATTCCTACGTTCTAAATTTAAAATATTTCCCCACTTTTATGAATACACTTTCAAATAATGTTTCTCAACTATGAAATTAACATTTTTCTGTGACATTTATGAGATTAAAATTATTTGTGTTGTATTACAAAAATAAGACTTACAATATTTTCCCCTGCGTATCCCAAAAAATCTGGCAATTCTAGAGCCGCCTCTCAAATACAGACTCGACTTGCTACTTGTCATGCATCTGGAGGGTTTTACACATACATAAAACGATTAGGGGCCTATAAAGTTTTATTGCTATTGTAGGGATTATTATAAACACTTGGACAGATTTACCAGTCATGCTTTTTCGGTTTGATTGCCTCCGCATCACAGAATTAATTTAAATGCTGCAAGAATCTAATTAGACATACTGCATCATCGTTATTACTAACGTACAAATTGATGTCAATATACAAAGGTAATGATAGTGTTTATCTTCTAGAGTAAAAATATTTGGGACGGGTGTTGACATGACATGCTGAATAACAAACTTGCATTTAAAACTATACTGATAACAGTTATTCATCGCTTGAATCACCGCGGTCATAGTTGTGTACGACAAAAGTAAATATGTTTATACAATTAAAGTTTAAGCAGTAGGACTTCAAATTTTTTTTTTTACATCACATTGATTTGAACCTAAGTTGGGCAGTGGGAATCGTAGAAGTGGTCTACATATCCATGACTAGGGACTGGAAAATTTCGCGAATTCAATGACCTGCAGCCTAGAATCCATTGTAGTATGCATACTCAAGCCCCGTCTGTTTGACAGCTAGCTGCGACTCAGTGGAACATCAGACAAGAAACGAATAGACGGGACTTGAGTATGCATAGTAGAATGGATTCTAACCTACAGTTAATTGAATTCGCGAAATTTTCCAGTCCCTATCCATGACGCAATTTGTAATTCATTCGATAACCGCCATCTTGCTTTAACCTATAAAATACATTTACGACGGGATATTTTTAAGGGAATGAAATGTAATTTGCCACACAATCACAATAAATATTTCCTCATTTTGTTACTAAATGTTCATAACCACAGCTTTTAATTGTGTGAGCCCCCCTTTTATGCATCCACTTTCCTCGAGAAAGGCGACAGGGATTTCAGATGTTCGTGCCCAGTCTCGCCACATGAGGCTTACATACTGCTGGTTTTCTGGCTGGTTACGAGAGGGTGGAGAGGGGGAGAACGTGACGAATCCTCCCCATCTCCCTGGAATGAACATCCATCTTTATTTACCTTATCGTGCGCCGGTGGATTCGTTAAGTTGGCGCGTGTGGTCCGCGGACAATGCTTGCAAACCGAACTGCGGGGGGTCATGGGAGGGGTATGGAGGAGGGAGAAGGGGGTTCCGCGTGTACAAAACCTCTCTCCCGGGGCTGTTGACAATACAAGTGGGGAGGGAGAGGTGGGCAGCGAAGCTTTGCCGAACAGCGGAGGGCCGCGGTAATTGGCGTCGTGCCGGCAGCTGGACTTGTCAATATGTCGTCAACGTTCCAGACAGGGGCGGAGGCTCGCGTGCTGAAAACAGTGGCGTGATTGACGCAGTAATGGCATGCTCGCTGACTGCGCGTGCGCCGCGGCTGACCACCTCCCCATTCAGCGAGTAATAACCGCAGGACAGAATTACTGCTACTAATGATCGAGGCTGGGAGGGGTGTGTTCGCTGCACGAGAACATCCACTCGCTTGGCTGTCACACAAAAACCATTCTTCCCTCTCCCCTATAGTTCTGTAAATAATAATCATTATAATGCTGTAATTTACCACACATAAAAAGCGGTTACCTTATTAACTAGGTTTGCTTTGTCTGGAACTTGTTTTGAGCCGCGCAAAAAGTTTTAAAACGAGGCGAAAAAAATGACAACCTAAGGTCTTGGTTATAGTTGGCCTAAGCTCAGGGTTCTGTAGTTGGTGGCAGGCCAGTTCAGGATGCAAGGTCTTCCAATGTTAAGCTAAAATCTCCTTTCTAATATTGGTTCCAATTTATGGGTAGGCGGTTGTTAAGAATACGTGAACATTATTTTTAAGTCCGTAACAGAGATATTAGTTTGTACATTTAAATATGCCTATGTATATTTTGTTGTGGCTTCAGCCGTGAAATGTATCCTCGTTGTTTGGTAAAATATCGCAGCGACGGTTTTTTACTAAATCGACAGACGAATACAAATACGCTGAAAAGACAACAAGGGCCCTAAAACACCTTACTTTAACGAGCCAGTGTATATTAATAATATAATTAATACACAGTCATTTCATCTCAAGTACTTCAGTTTTGGGGAAATGTGTGTTCCTACAAAACTACTGCAATCGCAGATTTTTAATATAACATAAATAATAAGTAAGTTGAAATATACTCTATCAACGGAGAAATCTGCAGGCTAGACTGCATTGTCGTTTGCATGATCATGCTGATATCGTTTGCTCACGAACGGGATGAATTAAATATTGTAGCAGATATTTTTTTTTTTTTTAATTCAACCTGTTAAATTTTTGTCGACGACACATCTATTATTAGACACTACTAAATTATTTTGTGTCCACCAAAATAATTTGGCAGGGTGAACTTCTCAGATTTTTTTCTTTCAGGGAATTTTCTGCCACAGTTAACAGTTGACGCAGTGGG
Source organism: Medauroidea extradentata (assembly GCA_003012365.1). Classification (NCBI taxonomy): domain Eukaryota; kingdom Metazoa; phylum Arthropoda; class Insecta; order Phasmatodea; family Phasmatidae; genus Medauroidea; species Medauroidea extradentata. The sequence continues at coordinate 16,593 of PNEQ01038389.1, read as the reverse complement.
TAGATCACTCGCTTCCCAACAAGGCGATCCGGGCTCGATTCTCCGGATTTTTTCATGTAGGAATCGTACCGGACGATGCCGCTGTTCGGCAGATTTTCGCGGGGATTTCCCGTTTCCCCAGCCCTTCTCATCTTGACGCTCCTCCATTGTAGAGCTTCACTTCATGTCATTCGAATAATGTAATAAATTTAATTATGTAAAAACTGAAAAATGCCAAAAGTTATAACGTAATATTTAAGGGAATTGTCTAAGAAATTTAACATACGCAACTGGAAAAAAGGCCTACTATCCAAAAAGTCTGCACACGGTTCAAATGAAACTTTGCTGCCACTAGCAGATCATTCTTTGGCTTCCTCAAACGAGACTCAGACATTTGTAAGCCAGAGCATTATTCCACGATACTTCGCGTATTTAATCGTTCGGTACGATCCCTTTATAGGGTGTAGAAAGCACCGGTTTCAACAAAATTTTATTTCGGTAGACCAATAGCACAACGTTTTTTACATGTAGGCTCTAGTAAGTGTGTCAGACACTAGATTTCGCAGTAAAATCATGGATTTGTGGCGATAAGATTTTTGCGCCATTTGGATTTGTTGACTATGTGTGCACGTGTGCAACTCTGCTTCATGGCCAGTGATAGGTGGTTTTATTTCTCACTTGTCTTGGGGATACACTGTCAAATCACAGATTCGTGGTGTCACAATAACTAGAATCGCGAAAAATGTTTGTGCCAACATGCCCCTGAAAACACTGTAGTTTCTCGCAACATGTATGATTGGGTGATACATGTCTGACACAACGTAGCTGTCTGCAGACCAATAACAGGCATCAAATATTACATCAGAGGCATTATTATTATCTAAGTCAAATAGGATAACAGCTCCACGTGCAGGGATAAGCCAATAAGCTTTTGTTAAGGGCGTTCACGTGGCAAAAATTAAAAATTTTTATTTGCTTGGCATAGTGTTAGTTTTATAGACGTTACTTGAGACAACATTTTCCACTTGTAGAAATTTTTTAGCTCTCACAGTTTTCCCATAGCGGCATGTCAAAGTCACAATTTGCAAGTTACAGGAGCATAGGTTTAACAAAAACCAAGTGACTGACTGGAATGAAATAATTTACACTGAAATTAGATGTAATGGGCAATATGCTTAAAGATTTTTAAAAAATGGAATTCCTTTGTACTTTAAAAAAAAATCCGAAAATTAAGAAAATTTACTTCATTTACGGCAATTTTTAAAAAAGACAAAATGACTTTGTTGAGTGTTTTTAGATATTTTAGCATAGTGCCCATTATATCTTATTTCAGTGTAAATTATTTCATTCGAGCAAGTCACTTGGTTTTTGTTAAACCTATGTTCCTGTAACTTGCAAATTGTGACTTTGACATGCCGCTATGGGAAAACTATGAGAGCTAAAAAATTTCTACAAGTGGAAAATGTAGTCTTAAGTAACGTCTATAAAACTAACACTATGCTAAGCAAATATAAAATTTTGAATTTTTGCCACGTGAACTCCCTTAAGCTGAACGTGCGTTGAAGCCCAGCAAAAAGTCAAGTTTTCCCGCGATAAACTATCAGCTCTAACAATAACCATTATTCTGACTGCGGTTAGTCAAATGAAGGGGGGGGGGGTAGTGTCTGAACAAAGACACGCTGCCAATAACCACGAAGCAGAGATGCCGATGTGTGCGTAAGGCATAAAAACAAATTGTTGCGAAAATCTTTCCGCGACAAATTCGTGGCTATACTAATCAGAAGTATTTATATAACGGCTGTAAAATATCAAAATAATATGATAGGAAGAGATTTGAAACTACAGACAGACAATAGCAAGTAAACAAACCTCTGGACAATATTTCGTTAATAGTTAGTGGACCTGAACCGTTATACTTGCTGTAGCGTGGCACGGAAAGTATTTGTTTCTTGTACAACTATATTACAAATGTTTCCAGTGCGTTTACCTACGAAAAGAAGAGACACTTCAAATCGTGTCTCTATGAATTAATGCCATTCGCTAATTAAAAAGGTGATTTTTAAGCTCCTCAAAAGTGCTAAAAATGACTTTTCACGTTGATAAAGCTGAGAAAATATCAACCGTAATCATAAAACAAAATCATAGAAACCTGCATTGTACTTTACCACACACTTACCACAAATAAAATAACAGGGTCATAGCTTGAAGTCCCGTTGAAAACATGTCATTCGAAAACACTGCATGCTAGTTTAGTCCTACGCGCCTAGAGGCGATGAGGTGTTTGACCATTGAGTGGTTTGACGGACGTGTTATATTCGACTTGTCGCCTTCCCTGTTTCCATAAAAATAAAGCTAGCGTCCACTAACTCTTCGGATCTGTAGGAATAAACCGTAAGTAAAATGTTCACTGCAAGCGGATTGAACGAACAATGATTGTTAAGTGTATGTAGGTATTCAGCAGTGTCGGCATGGACAGGCACAGCCGCCACCCCGCTGGGTAGGACGCACAAGGGCGGAGCTAATGGTTTGTTGTGGTTTATGGAGGCAGCTTATTACGAGTCACGGGTCACAAAAGGGTTGGGGAGGACAGTGGAGGGATGGGGGGCAGGTAACCCTATCGGAGTGCGCACGGACTGTGGTTTAAACAGGGCGGTTATTACCGACAAGCCGCGGCCATTGTAGAGCGGGGCGAGTTCTCGGGACGCCTATCACGCAACCCTTCCTCCACCCCTAGCCATCTGCCTGCGCCGCACGCATGGGCGCGCCCTGCAGCCGAGTATGCCAAGGGCCATGCGCGCAGGTATTCCCAGAGCTGCACGTTTAGAAGTACACGAGTGAGTGAGAGATTTTGGTCAGCGATCAACATCGACGTCTTTAGCGCTGCTGAGGGGTCACATGAGGTGAGTATGGAGCAGCGCCGAAATGAAAGGGCGGTGGGGAACTGGATATCCCCGAGAATACCCGCCGACCAGCGGCATCGTCCGGCACGATTCCCACATGCAAAAATCCGGGGACCGACCTTGGTGGGAGGCGAAAGGGTCTGACCATTCGGACACCGTGGCCTCTAGAAGTAGACGAAAAACAAACATAACATGCAGATAGGCCCTGTACCCATCCAAATAGGCGTCACTAAGGCAAAACATTTGATGGTGGATAAAACAGGTGGTTCGCGATAAAGTCTGCTCTTTTGAAGTCCATCGTGTCTGGAATAGTAATTAAAAACTAATCTTTATTGTGACCCCAGAAGCAAACTTTTGAGCACGGTACAATCTGCACATTTCGGTTGTTATTAAGAGAGGTTTGTTTGCATCAAAAAGTGGTAAGAAACAATACTAATCCTGATAGGTGAAGAGAAACTATGATTTCAAAAGTGCTCATTTTATCCCGAATCACCTATAGCAATGTGAAGAGTGTGTTAAAGAACTATCTCACAACGAGGCCAATCGACGGGAAGTCGTTCTGACTGTATCAGGTTGCGGGAGAGACTTTTACAAGAGAAGTGAGTGTCCGTCCTGAGGTCCGAGTGGTAGATCTGGGTGATATCTAAAGACCCTTGTTTTTCGCGAAAAGAATTTTGCCTCACATTGTGTCCATGCCTTACGTGCACATCTGCTTTGTGGGCAGTGATTGGATATTTTAACTGCCTCGAGCCTTAGGATTCTACCGGCAAATCACAAACATGTGGTGTTGCAGGAACGTTTTTGTAATTGGCTCAGTCAAATGAGATACGGCTCTTCACACAGACACGCTGCCAATAACCATGAAGCAGGATTGCAGATGTGTACGTAAGACGCTGAAACACGCTGGGGCAAAATTATTTTCGCGAAAAAACAGGGTCTCAAGTGATACCTTTAGAGATCAATTAGTATAATGTTATTGTCAAGTACCACGAGCCGGATGGTTCGAGAAGATGGGCAGGCGGTTGTGGAACGTTGCTGTAAAGCCAAGTTCACACTATCCTTAATTCTCTACTTAGTGCGTTACTTAATTCTGTTCATAAACGTCGACTGAGATTTCATTACAGAATTCTGTAGCAAAACGCCTAATTCCGTTTGGAACCAGTGCAGTTTGCGGTACACACTGTCGCAGTGCTACTTGTACTGAATTAGGTACGGAATTATATACTGGAGTATGGATAGTGTGTACCAGGCTCAAAATAGTCGATTAATATGAACAGGCAGTTCGTGATGAGCGGCGAGAAATGAATTTGGTAACTTGCCTAAAGAGGAATAAGGGAACGGCCCCAATAGCTTGAGACGTAGGCCTAGTGTACCGATGTACAGTATTACCTTTCGTTTCATTCAACTCACTTAGGACTGCCGACAAGATTACGAACTGACAGTGACACGGTATGCCGGCTTTCGCGTAGGGGTGATTCTGCGTTATAAAATTCACCAATTAGCTGCACCCCTAGTGTGTCCTACACATACAAACACAAACTAGGGAGCCACCTTAAGCGGTGAAATTACTATTTTACAAGCAATAAATATAATTTATAGTCAAAGGCATCTTTAAATTTTTGAGTTTTTCGAATTCAGTTGTTTCGTACCCACGTACAACTATCTGTAAAGCCGTTTTCAGCTATTTCCAGGGGCCCGAAACCATGTTTCTGGTAATCGTATTGAATGTTTAAACTTATAGCGACATAGTGTGAAGTAGGCCTGTGTGTATCTTTGTTTCGTGGATAAGCAACTACAACACAAGTAAATGGTTTCGTAAAAAAAAAAAAAAAAAAAAAAAAGACGAATTATTGCAACTTGCTGATACACATTTCAAATATAGGTAGGAAGGCGCACTGTTAAAAATTTCCATGAATTCCCGGATAATTTCACGAAAATGTCTGTTTAATTGACGGAAACATTATTTTGTAACACATTTATACATAATTTTGTTTCATTAATTAAACATACGTGAAATTGCGAGAAGAAACTAAAAATAACCGTACGCATTATCGTGCCTGCATCCTAAAGAACTCGCATAAATATGCGGGTTTTAATAAGTGGAGTAAGTTGCCTCCCGTAAACTAACGGACACTTCTGGGGAATTTTTTACCAGCACTTCTCCGTAAAACAACGAAAATTATTGAGATTTTTAAATGTTTGTTGCAATAGGAGTTTACAATTGGATTTATTGGTTTGTGGACATACGCCATTGTTCATGTTTTGTTGACCAAACTTGTATTGAAAGAATTCAAGTTCAATAGAAGTTTGGTCAACAAAACATGAACAATGGCGTATGTCCACAAACCAATAAATTCCAAACGAAAATTATTTTTAACAGTGTATACAAATGGTTGTGAATACAGTGTAACCAAACATTGCCGTTTAATATCTGCAAAGTAATGTTTTGTAGACGATACAATTTTTTTTTACGTGTACAAAAGCGGTCTTTGGACCAATGATTGACTGTTTTATATTGGTCTCAAGCCTGACTTTTGCGACGATGCGTCGAACGAAACAGTACACTCTAGTATTGTTCTGTACCTACATTGCGTTAGAAGTAACTGTTGGGGTTACCTTACTATTCAGTAAACACCACAGAACAGATTGTTAGCATTATAGCACACTATTTCTGCAGCTACCGTGCTACTCAGAAAAGACTGTCACGATTACAAGACGCTATTGCTAGTGCAACTCAGTAAATGCCACAGAAAAGTGTGTTAGGATTACAGCATACTATTGCTGCGGCAACCATGCTATTCCGTAAAAGCTACAGAATATACTGTTAGTATTACAAGACGCTATTGCTGCGGTTACCATGCTTCTCAGTAAACGCAACATAACTATTATTAGGATTACCACGCCCTTAAGCTAGAGCTAATAGGCTACTCAGTTAGGGCTACAAAACATACTGTTATCTCTACCATACGTTACTGCTCAGTACCTGTATCAGAGCAGCATTGCAGGCATACTGTAGTCAGAACCATACTGGTTTGTAATGGTAACTATATATTCAGCAGAAAGTAATGACATAATTTATTTGTAACGCACTGGCCTATTGCAATATGTTGTGTTGGCGTTGTACCACGCACCGTTAACAATATCAGTAGATGCCAGAAGGGTTGCCACAACCAAACAACCAAACAGACTGCTGTCCCTATTTTAAGTCTTGAAGAGTAACGGCTACAGAACTTGTGGTTCCTACAACAGTACTTTTCTTTTAGTGTAGCGTCACGTGGTATTCAATAATTTGAATTCGAGAAACTTGATGGGAAATTAAAAAAAAAAATGTGATCATGTGACAGGGTTTTTGACCTTGTTGCTGGTTCTTGCTGCGTGCCCCGACACACTGATAGGCAAGTAAATAATTAACAGCTATCCGTACAACATTACTTTTACCGCGCTTGGACGACGGCAGTATTAGGACGTTTGTCGCACTGAAGGGCACCAACCTTATCAAAATTATTCAAATGTTAATTAAATTCTGGGCTCACTTGTAACTAAAAATAATTTTAGCCTAAAATGTACTCACATTGATTCTGCACGGGCTTATATTTCACGACCAATGAATTTCGTTCTTTTGTTGGTTGTTCAAAGGCACTCGCTAGCAAGAGATGCAAACGAATTCCACAAATATAACAACCCGTACTAATATACCAGCTGGGTATTGCTACGGTCATACATAGTCTTGTCATGTAGCATGTACAAAATTGTGTATACCAGGGGTTTTAAGCCAATACATGGCATACGTGGAAGCATCCTGAGACTTGTCCATGGATATATAGAAAATAAAATGTTAAACGTTCCATGACCGTGTTCCTATTTGTACATAAAATTAATTAAATCATTACATAACACTACTTTTTTGCACAAAAATGACCATCTACTTTGTATATCAATAGTTGCAGGTACTACAAAATTTAATAACTTTATTGCGAACGTTTTAAGAATTTCACTCAACACACGCGGAAATATTACCGAAGAAGTCGATTGATTTGTATTACTAAGGGCTTAATTTTTAGCTAGAGATTATTTTAGGAGGCGCAACGCACTAATAAAGTTTTATCCTAGGTTATTTTCGTACTTCCGAGTTACTAATTGGACGCAAAAAATTAAGCAAAATGATTGAATGTGCACAAGGAACCACGTCGTTATCAGCGTGTTATCTGTGTGGCTAGGATGATAACAGAATTTCCGTTTAAAGACATTTTATTACATTCCGGTGCGCATCCATCGCGATAAATGATTTTTTCCTGCCTTCAACTAAATACAGACGATATTAAATATTTATTGAGCAAAGGAAACTGTGCGTGTCCTAAAATAAGGTGTGTCTCTTTTGTTCAGTACAAGATTCCAAAACGTTTCCAGTAAGAACCGAAAGAAAAAATTCTGGACGCCAGAAACGGCAATAACCTAAGTAGAGTCCCGGAAATTTCTCGGATTCAACTGAGGAGAAGTTATATTTCTAAGTCGTGTATATGTTGGAACTGTTTTGATTGGGTGATTGTTTATTAAATGTGACCTTGAGGACAACGAACCAATGGCGTACATGCATAAAAACACTCATGGACTCCCGCGCTACGTTGTTAAATGTTCAAATGCTTACTCACTGGAGCAGCAGCCAATGAACAAGAAGCTGAGGACATAGTGTACACAGGACTGTGCAGTCCAGCCTGCTGGTCGTTGAACCCGCGAAATATCCGGGACTCTAACTGTAATACATAAAGTCCCTCAGTATACTATGTCATAATATTAATTAAATCAATTTATCAAGCAATATATTTCAACAAATACTGAACGAAAGAGAAACGAGAAAAAATTCAAAAGGTTCGAAAAGCACAATTATAATAGCACAGACAATAACCGAGAAACAATATACATAAGACTGGAGAACATAACGAAGATGTCACATAGACAAGACGACTGTCAATATTCGTTTATGCTGCAGTCCTTCCTAAGGATCATAGCAAAAAAAAAAAAAAAAAAAAATTGGTTGTCTGTAAAGTCGGTTTACTGACGATAGTTGAACGTGACAACGCCTTAAGAAAATACTGATGGAATGGTATCATTTTTCAAAAGAAAATTTTAATTTCATTTGTTTAATAGATTTGGATGTATATAGAGAAGGAAGTAATTGGAAATCACAATGAAATTGATCAAGTTATATTTATTTGTACGCATAAATACAATTATGTCAATTTTTTTTTTACAATTTAATAGTTTTTACTCCACGCAGAC